>VMDR010016456.1:0-21129 GCA_007922815.1 Macrotus californicus
CAGATGTTGGCCCAGAGGAGTGTCGTTTTAGATTAAGAAGACCCCAGCAGAACAAGAACAGTCTATAAGGAGACTGTGTCCCTGGGGCGTGGTCAAAGGCTGATTGTCACCAACTGGGCTGGCTAAAAACCCTCCAGATTCCAGGCAGCTAGAACTTGAGAGAAAGCAGTTCCCTGGGACAACACAAATAAGGACTGGGTAAGGAGGCTTTATGAGGTTTGAAATGGTGGCCTGGGGTAAATGGTCCCAAAGGACGGTGACCCGAGGGGATCCCCTGAACTTCTCCTGCCCAGAGACCAGCTCTCAATGGACTTCTTGGGCCTGTGTCTGTGCTGTTCCTGTCAACTTCTCCACCTAAATACAGTGCTTAAGACATTACACAGACAGACAGACAGACAGACATAAGAGCAGTTATTAGAAGGCTAGCCAATAATTTTATTAGGGAGCAATCCAAATCTGAGCAGATAACCATGAAATCCCATCCCATAGTACATCTTTCCTAGGAAAACAAAATAAGCTCAAAGCCAAAGGGCCTCAAGGAAATACTGGAACTCAATTCATCATGAGCTTACCTCCTAGCTATGGGTCACAGAGACGTGATTCAAAAGGCTTCAGCTGTGCCCCGTCTGGTGAGGTTCAGTGGATTGAGTGCCGATCTGTGAACCAAAGGGTCGCAGGTTGATTCGCAGTCAGGGCACATGCCTGGGTTGTGATCCAAGTCCCCCAGTAGGGGGCGTGTAAGAGGCAAACCCACATTGATGTTTCTTCCCCTCTTTCTCCCTCCCTTCCCCTCTCACTAAAAATAAATAAATAAATAAATTTTTAAAGAAAAATTCAGACATGTAAATGTAAACCACAATGGAGGCGAGGGTCTCTTGGCTCAAGGATGAGAGGGTTTCTGCTGACCCTCAGTGAAACCTTCACTTCTGCCAACACCCTCCAGTTAACAACCAGTAAGAACACACACCTGCAGTCAAACACAGTTGGGCTTATGAATTTCTTGCAAGAAGGAAGAACACGCACCAGTAAAGAGGGTGTTAGAAAGAACTGAAGGGATTTGAGCTTGTGTCTGGTGATTTGGGGGAGGGTTTAGAAAGGCAAGGACTTTCTCTGCACTGGACACTACCAGCAAGCAGGTGTAAGTCTATGACTGCATCTTAATAGTTCTTATTTAGAAGGTGGGGAGAATGGAGTAGGGCTCAAGCTGTGACTGGTAATGAAGCAGCAGTCACTTGTATTAGCTAGGATGCAGAGAGGCTTGATGTTTTTGTGACTTGCCCAGTGATCTTACTTTTGTCTGATTATGAACTAGTTTGTGTCCCTTGTGATCACAGAGTGACTGTCCAATGTTGCTGTTCTGTGAGATTATGTCCAACAGAACACCATGACGCAGTGCCCAAGCCAGGTCCTGCCAGCTGAGGCCTGGTTGTGAGCATCAGGCCAGTTCCTGAAGGTCAAGGGCTGTCCTTCTTTCTTATACAAGGTATACCAATTCTTTGGTACAGCCACAGGGCTCAAACCAGAGAATAGGTAAGAAAGGACTTGTAAACATACTGCAAAATGGAAGTGAACAACCCTGACATTGATACTGTCCTTATCTGGGACCCCCTTATACCCAGAAGACTTGACCACTAAGAAAACAGCCAAGGAACTGGCAGCAAGTGGGCAGCACTTCTGAGCACCCGTAGTGAAAGTCTCCAAACACCCCACATTTTATAAGAACTCAGTTTCACTCAATATCAATCCACTCTGTTTTGCATACATTTCTAACACATTTTGCTGTAGTGGTTTTTTGCTTTGTGATTGCCAGGGGTTGGGGGGAGAGGTGAAGAAGGGGATGGGGGGGATAAATGGTGATGGACAGAGACTTGATTTGGGGTGAACACAGATTACAGGGTACAGATGATGTGCTATAGAACTGTGTGCCTGAAACCTGTTTAATTTTGCTACCCAGTGTCATCTCAATAAACTCGATAAAAAGGAAAAACATGAAATGAAATGAAATTTAAAAATTAAAAAGGAAATTATTCGCTTTGATGAAGTCAAACTTATTTATCCAGTTTTAAAATTGTGTCTTATTTCTCAATTATAGTTCACGTAACCGTGCAAACTGGGGCTCGGCCACTGGGCACCTTGGATCCACGTGACTCCACAGTCAGTGTGGAAGAAACAGGTTTTTATCAACAGGGCTCCAATCCAGGGTGCCGAAAGCACTCCTGCTCTCATCCCTTCCTCGGAGGAGGCAGTGAGGAGCCCAAAGGCACGTTAGGTAGCATGCAGCAGGGAAGGAGACGCTTCTTAGCAGACTCAGAATCCCAGTGGTCCCTGCTCGTCCTGTTAGTCTCAAGCAGGATTAAGTGAAAGGATTGCAATGGGGGAGAAGTAACTGCACTGGCCCCACCCCCGACTCCCATTCAAGGCCAGTTGTTTTTCCGGGAGGGCAGGAGAAGAGATGGCAGAGAAGGGATGCTGGAGAAGCAGAGTAAGCAGGGAGTACCTTTTCCACTATGCAGCTGTGGTAGTGTTGCAGGACCATGCTTCTACATGCATGAAGATGGTTCCCTTGCACTCTAATACTACTTTGTTTTAGCTTAAACAGATAGCATTACACACCATTGCCCATTCCCTTTCCTGATGTTCTGTAGGGGGAAGGGGAAAGCTTGGCTCCTCTCACCTTACCCTCCTTGCCTGATGGGGAAATGCAGGTTCAGCCAGGAAAAGGTGGTCTGGAGGGTGTGGGAGGGAAGATGGGGTGGTGGAATGGTGAGCAGTTGAGGGAAGAGGGCATGTAGCTGGTGATACCAGGGACTAAAGTGTGGACAGGAGGGAGCCAGAGAAAGGAAAGGGCAGGGGAATTTTTCCCACATTTGGTTGGAGGGAAAGAGAAGCCCTTGTAAGTGCATCACAAAGCCTCAGAGAAGTGAGAGGCTGGGTTGATGGGGATGCCTTGGAAGGCTCTGTGTGGGAGGTGGACAGAGACCTCCGGAAATGGTATCACCTTCATCAGTTTGAGGATGGGCGATGAGCCCTTGTCGGTGAGGACAGCACTATATAGTTCCAGTGTCCCAGGACTACTTTCAGATGCTGGTGGATTGGGAAACTGGCCCAACCCTTTCATCCAACTGCTTTTTACTATTTTTGCGAGGCTGGGGGTAAATGGGTGAAGGTCTGTCTTCTGGAACTGCTTCCAGCTGGGAAGGATCCTAGAGAAGTCCCTAAGCCATATCTATGAGCTGTGTTTGTGCTGTGCTTGCCCTGGTTGATAATATTGCAGGACAAGTACTGCCCCAATTTGTTTTTTTGAGCCTGGAAGATATAAACTTTACAAGCAGGTTAAAGGTACATGGTCCGAGCAAAAAGAGCAGGAATATTAAGAAGGGTCCCAGGGAACTTCCAGCCAAGATGGAGGCCTAGGTAGACACACTGTGCCTCCTCGCACAACCAAAAGAAGGACAACAACAAATTTTAAAACAAAAAACAACCAGAACTGACAGAAAATCGAATCGTGTGGAAGTCTGACAACCAAGGAACTAAAGAAGAAACTTTCATCCAGACCGGTAGGAGCGGTGAGCCGGGCCAGGCGAGAAGGACCTGAGAGGCAGGGCGGTAGCTAGCAGATCCGAGCAAGGCGCAGCTGGCCGGGAGAGGTGACGGCTGCGGACTGGGAGTCCCACTCCCTCGTGAGGATAAACTGGGAGGAATAATTGAGGAGTGAGACAGACCCCGTAACCCAGAGTTCCAGCTCAGGGAAATAAAGCATCAAAGCCTCTGCTTGAAAACTCCTGTGGGGGTTGAGGCGGCAGCAGTGGGAGAAACTCCCACCTTCACAGGAGAGCTCATTGGAGAGACCCACAGGGAACAAGAGCATACATAAGTCCACCCACCTGGGAATCAGCACCAGAATCAGCATCAGAGGGGCCCAATTTGACTGTGGGTAGTGTGAAAAGTCACTGAAAACCAGCAGAGAGCAGAGCAACCGCCATTGTTCCCTCTCAGACCCCTCCCCCACAAACAGCATCACTACACAGCAACGTGGCTGCCCCGCCCTGGTGAACATCTAAGGCTCTGCTCCTTACTACGTAACAGACACACCAAGACAACAAAAATGGTCCAAATGAAAGAACAGATCAAAGCTCCAGAAAAAATACAACTAAGTGACGAAGAGATAGCCAACCTGTCAGATGCACAGTTCAAAACACTGGTAACCAGGATGCTCACAGACTTGGTTGAATTTGGTCACAAATTAGATGAACAAATGAAGGCTACGATAAGTGAAATGAAGGAAAATGTACAGGGAACCAACAGGGATGGGAAGAAAAACAGGACTCAAACCAATGGTGTGGACCAGAAGAAAGAAAGAAACATTTAAGCACAACACAATGAAGAAACAAGAATTCAGAAAAATGAGGACAGGCTTAGGAACCTCCAGGATGTCTTTAAACGTTCCAACATCTGAATCATAGGGGTGCCAGAAGAAGAGGAAGACCAAGAAATTGAAAACTTATTTGAACAAATAATGAAGGAGAATTTCCCCAATCTGGCCAAGGAAATAGACCTCCAGGGAGTCCAGGAAGCTCAGAGACTACCAAACAAGTTGGACCCAAGGAGGAACACACCAAGGCACATCAATAATTACATTACCCAAGATGAAAGATAAAGAGAGAATCTTAAAAGCAGCAAGAGAAAAGGAGACAGTAACTTACAAAGGGGTGCCCATCAGACTGTCAGCTGATTTCTCAAAAGAAACCTTACAGGCAAGAAGGGGCTGGCAAGAAGTATTCCAAGTCATGAAAGGCAAGGACCTACATCCAAGATGACTCTATCCAGCAAAGCTTTCATTTAGAATGGAAGGGCAGATAAAGTGCTTCCCAGGTGAAGTTCAAGGAGTACATCACCACCAAGCCCTTATTATATGAAATGTTAAAGGGACTTATCTAAGAAAAAGAAGATCAAAAATAGGAACAGTAAAATGACAACAAACTCACAGCTATTAACAACTGAACCTAAAACAGAAACAAAAACGAAGCAAACAACTAGAACAGGAACAGAATCACAGAAATGGAGATCACATGAAGGGTTATCATCAGGGGGGTGGGTGGGGAGAGAGGGGGAAAAGGTACAGGGAATAAGAAGCATAAATGGTAGGTAGAAGATAGACAGGGGGAAGTTAAGAATAGTATAGGAAATGTAGAAGCCAAAGAACTCATATATATGACCCATGAACATGAACTAAAGAGGGGGCATGTGGGTGGGAAGGGGTGTGCAGGGTGGAGGGGAAGGGAAGATGGGACAACTGCAATAGCATAATCAATAAAATATATTTAAAAAAAGAAGAAGAAGAAGAAGAAGGGTCCCAGGAAAGGCAGTAGTCAGGTTATGCCCAAGAGCCAGGAACTAGGATTTATGGAGGGACTCAGATTTTTATTTTAGACACAGACTCCAGTATACCCTGGATGTTTTGTTGGACCTGGCCTGATTTGTTAACATAGAAACAATACTCGTTTGAGGTAACAGACAGGCCCCCCTCCTAATGCTGTGAGTAGGTCTAGGGTTCTTTGGTTTTGAAGGGCTACCCCTACTAGGCTGTCTAACTGTTCCTGGAGGACAGTGTCTCCACTGTTTCCAGAGGTAACTGGTGATGAATACCTAGGGAGGTGCCCCCCGCCGCAGCCCTAGCCACAGAGAGAACTACTAACAGTGCTGTTATGGGGATCAATGGGCTGCCCCTCTTGAATTAAGTGTCCCTGTCCTCTAAGAGGAAAGGGGAGTAAGGTGTTTTCCCATGTGACTGAGATGTCAGAATCTGTCCCAGGGAGCAGATCCCTGTCCAATTTGGGGGCAGGGTCCAATAGGCCTATGGTCCACAAATCCAATACACCCCCTTGGAATGGTAGATTTCTGCACAAAGTCTGCAGTCTGTACACAGGATGGGCTGGGTTCCTATTGAGATACATTTACCATTCACAAGTGTGTTAGAGTCTCATGCTCTACCGACTGAGCTAGCCGGGCGTCTTCCATTAACATGTGTTCTAGTCCTAGGGTATGTGGTGGCCTAGTATTCACGTCCTTGTGACTGAGACACAGATGGGTCAGATGTTGACCGTGCCATCATGGAGTGAGTGTCAGGCTCTTAGAGATGACGAGAGTGACACAAAATTAATTGAAATCCAAGGTTCAAAAATTAAAATGTTATAGACACCAGAACAGGAGCACTGTAAGCATACATCTCTGATGTCAAGTCCCTTCAGCTCAAAAACTCCATGTTCTGTGAGAACACGATGTGGAGGGAGAACAGGTACCGATCTGGGAAGCTCGGGGTTCTGAGCCTTTGGGTGCTTGAGGCCAGGCTCCTAGCACTCAGGGTCCCTGTGCCGTGTGGAAGGAGACTAGAAGTCACAAGCTCTCTCCACACCCTTCACGTCTGCAGGAGATCCTGGGAGTCAGAACCAACTTCATATCAGCATCACTTTTTTTCCTTCAGTGGCTCCCTCGGGGAAGTGTGGTAAGAGAGAAGCACACGAGTGTGTGCTGGGCACATCTGGATGTAATAGGGGATGAAACTGGGGCTTGTCCAATGCACTGCTTCAAGTAGCCACGTCTCCTTTCTTATGGCACCACAGTCCTGTAGCCCTGCCCCAGAATCCTTAATTCAGCTGCAACAGTTCATCTGCAGCCCCAGCCCCTACTGTTCCCAACTAATCCCAGGGACGCAGGTCCATACATCATTGATGAGTGGAAGTAGTTGCTTGGCAATGCTACCAAAGATCACCTTGGCGTCCTTTCCCTGCTCATAGTAGATGATGTTCTGCAGGGCGTTTACCCCCAGAACTCTCACTCAGCAATCATCCTTCAGGAGGTCTTTCAAGAAGGGACCCAAGCTCATCAAAGACTATTTGGAAGAAGGCACAGATCACTTACCACCTGGGGATCACGTAACACTTTAGGAACAGGGATTTATTTGAAAAAAGAGGTGGTACCTAGGAGAAACAGACACAGGGGACCTAGGGGCTGGATGTGCTGAGGACGTGGGAGGCTGATGCTCAGGGTGCGTGGGAGGCCTGACGGCCAGGCTGTATAAGTCTACAGACTGGATGCTGTGCTGCTCTAGAATGATGGGGTGGGGAATGAACTAAGCCCAGAGTAACTAAGAGACCCAAGGGAGGTACATTAAGTGGTTCGGAGACAGACACTTGATTCCCATTAGGTCCCCCCACTCTTACTTTTCCTGGGTGCAGTACCAGGTTATTGATCCCATGGAGCCCGATTTCCTTGATGATGAGGTCGGGCTCCTTGATCCAGCTGGTTAGATTGCCCAGAAGGTCTTCCCCAGAGTCTCAGCCACTGATGAGTGGCAGAGGAGCTATGGGCGCAAGGAGAGAAAAAGTCATGGGTACCCCAAGCCCCCTCAGCCCTCCCTCGGGCCCCACGCCCAGGTAATATGGTGACCAGTTGAGAGCAGTGGCAGATCTGCACACACAGGGTGGAGACTAAGGCCATGGAAGACAATGCTCATAAAGTCCGCATTTCGGGCCAGACGCTGGGATCCAATGATCACTCTGAGGGGACCAGAGCTGCTGATCCCCTCCCCGGGCTTTCCCTGCCTTTTTTAACCAGGCTCCTGGAGTGGCAGGCAAGGAAACCCCACTTTACATGGCTCAATTCTATTCCTTGTACTTTCTGGGGCAAGTTATTCAACATTTCTGTTAAATGTTCCTCAGCTGCAGGAAATGAAAGGCAAGGGCTGTCCTCCTCTCCCCAGGCCTTCACCTCTGCACAGAAGCTCCTGGCCAGGATCTTCTGACTATTATCCAGGCTGTAGAGGAGGTTCTCCACAAGGTACAGAGTCTGGTGCAGAATTGTTGGTTCACAGTTCCTCACAATGCCACTGGAGTGAGAGAGGGGAATTTAAGAGTTGCTGGATGGGGGGTGGGCAGCAGTGGGGGCGTGGAGAGGGGGCAAGTGTACAGTGTGCACAGAACAGGGGACACGTGAGTGCTGAGGTCTGGGGATGAGGAAGGGAAGGTTACAGGCGGCTGTATTTGAGTGCTGGGCCCTGGACAATTGGGGTTGGGGGCGAGAGTGGTATGAAGCTTGGTGGGGAAATAGTCCCACCTTGTCAGTTCCATGATCCCTAAGAAGTAAAACTTGGGGCAGGATAGAAGTTTCCAACACTCATCCTGATCAGCATAGACCAACACTCTATCACATGCAGCTGTCAACAGCAACTTCACCACCTCCACGGCACAACTGAAGGCCAGTTGTCACGGGGTTTGTGTAGAGAAAGGGACAGACAGATGGATAAGGTGTTATGCCCGAGTTTGCATCCTTATGCTGGCAAGCCAAGAGACAGTTCCCTGATCTGGTAGCTAGGTGGGTTCTGCTTTCCAGCTCTGAAAATCCACAGCTCTGTGAAACGCACGTCCGATCGCTCGCCTACTCAGCCCCTCACCTCGGTGCTCACGCAACCACAGAGTCTTACAGGAGAGGCATGAGCCCTTCACCTCGGTGCTCATGCAACCACAGAGTCTTACAGGAGAGGCGTCAGCCCTTCACCTCGGTGCTCACACAACCACAGAGCCTTACAGAAGAGGTGATAGAGGTGTCCTAGAGCCATGGTGTTCGCATTCTGCTGTCCATGCACAGAAAGGTTAGGGTAGGTCTTCGCCTCCACAGCCACCCAATCAGAATGTCTCTGTTTGCTTGTTTTACTTGCTTTTATTTTTTTATGTAAGCTTGCACTTGAATACCTGAGATTTTAGAAAGGGGTATGACAACCACTTATTTAGGAGCCCCACCCCCCTTTACTGCAGAAAACTGCAGTGGTGACTTGCACAAGATGGCACAGCCAGTGACAAAGCTCAGCCAGAGGTCACCCAGATTCTAATGGACACAGCTGCATGGAGAGAATGGCACAGGGGCAGTCTTGCCCTGTCATTCACCACCTCATTGAAACCTCCCACATGCAGAGTCATGAACATCCCACATGCAGAGTCATGAACACAGGTGCGAACCTCTGAGTGAATCAGGACAAAGCGCACGAAAGAAAAGGAGTAACGAGAAACCCGAAAATATGTGAGAACATCCCGTGTGTGATGCTGCGGCACCCACACCGACAAGCAGACAGAATATCGGGGTGGGATGTTGGGCTTTCAGCCTCTGCCAAGCCATGGCCTTGGCAGAGTATGTTCTGTACTGTGGCTGAGGTCTGCAACTGCTTTTTGCTGCCTATGACTGGGTAGGTAAGTCTGACTAGTTCAACAACTGTTAGCAAGTCCACTTGGTTGCACATGATTTATTTTAGCTTTCATTAGAAATAAAGCTAGTATTTCTTTTTTAAAAAAAGAATATCCGTATGGGTACCACAGCATCTCTTTCTCAGCATCCCTAGAGGGTCAGTATCCAGGGCCCTCTGGAGGTGACTAGTCCCCTTCCTCCATCACATGGAGTTGGGCTTACCCAGCAGGGTTAAGACCTTGATCTCATTGCCTGGGCTCCCATTCTTCCTGAAGACAACCTCCAGGGAAGGATGTTTGTCACCCACCCAGCAGGGATGACACGGCACAGCCAACAAGAGCCAGGGAAGAGTTCATGAATGCAGTCCTGGCACAGGGACCCAACAGCATCTCATACAAGGCACAGGCTGCCTGGGGAAGACACATGGGAAGGAGGGAAGCAGAACTGACTAGGCCTGATGAAGACAAAGTGGTCCTACATCCCACACGCTGAGTCCAGCCCTGCCCCAACCTGTTACTGTCCAAAGGGCACCCAGAGACTGAAAGCCCACAGCTCATCCCTGGGAAAATGAGGAGTCACGCACATGTAATCTGCTCTCTCTTCATTCCCCAACAGACAGACAAAAAGGGAGGCAACCCAATTTGAGGTAACCAAATCTCCTCCACCAACCCCCACACCACCAGCCAGACTCCAGGAAAATGAGCACCTGCCCCAAAACCAAGAGACAGAAAAAGCTGATGAACTCTGAACATCAGTTTCCCTGTCCATGAAATGGGACTCACCTCCACCCTTTCTACATCACACAGTTCCTGGATGTCCACGTCCAGGTGGGTGGAGCGTTGGCGAGACCAGTGCTAACCCTCTCCTCTTCGCTCCTCCAACACCTGCCCCAACCCTGCGGGTGCCCCTTGATCTTCAGATCTGCCCCCAGGTCCCAGTGATTCCTCAGGCCCCTCTCCTCCCTGGTGCTGACCAACACACGCTGGGGGGCCATCTCCCTCGTTTCCCCTGTGTGGTGCTTCTCCAGAATGTCTGTGAGCAGCTGCAGGATGTTGATGGTGGACTCTCACCAGGTGCCAAACACCTTCCGCAGGGCCAGAAAGGTTGTGCAGGACCCAGAGACAGCTATGTCATGGGCCCTGGGGGCCATGTTCCTAGGACTAGTCTGGTCTCAGGCCTATGAAAAGGCAGTTCTCAGGTTCTAGAGGGAGGGGGACCCAAAAGGATTGGATCAGAGAACATGAAGTTTGACTGGCATCCAGAGAAAGCCTGCTTGTGCAGAGATTTTTGTCACGGGCTTCAGGTGGAGCAGGGGAGGGTTAGCTGGGATGGAGATGTGCTGCTGGGCCGTGGGAGAGGTACCCATCCCAAAGGAGGGGCTTGCTGAGCAGCAGGGGCACCACGGTGTGGGTGCAGTTGCCCGCCAGCAAACACATGGCCTGAAGGGTCTCCTCCTTTGTGCTGGGCTCCAGCTGGGATTCAAGCCTTTCCAGGATGCCCTCCACAATCTCCTCGACCTACAGGGTAGAGCCAGAAGAACCTCAGTCATTCCTTCTTTACTTCCTTCCCTCCCTGTCCCTCTCTACCAACTCCTCCAGCTCAAGGGGCCGAGTTGCAATCCTGTCAGTGACTCTTCTCAAGGCAGAGCTCTCAGTGCCAGAGGCCAGAGCAGCAGGGGCCACAAAAAAATCCCAGAAGCTCATGCCAAGGCCCACTAGAGCCAGTGCCTGCCCATAGCCCTGAGGTCCAGACAGGAGGCCCCAGGTTTCTCAGGAGACACAAGACCCTCCAGAAGGAAGGCAAAAGCTCTGGAGACACCTCAGGGCTTTCCCTCCCAGCAGAGATCAATGTCCACTCAGGAAACTGCAGGGACAGTGGCACTGGATGTGGAAGGACCACAGGGCTCTCACCTGGCCCTCTGATCTCTGGTATAAGGACCTCTGGGAAGCCCATTGCATTGTAATTCCTCAAGGACACCCTCATGTGTCCTTCCATTCCTGCTACTTAGGCCAGGCAAGTCACATATAAGTGGAAAGGTGGCCACTCAAGAGAGCTGCCCTACGTGACCCCACTTGGAAGGGTTCTTTTTTTCAGTGAAGTAGGGGTGTAGATTTTAAAACACTAAACCTTCTCATTTTTATGTTAGCCTAAAAGAAAATTTGTGCAAAGCTCATATATTCTGTGAGCTTGCTTGTTTGCAGTTTATAGGCTCACCTTTCACAGAGGTCTAGGCCCCCTGAGGCCCCAGAGAATCAGGGGGAACCCCCCCAGCAATGCCTGCACTCCTGCACATGGTTGTCATTAACTGAAGAGTCAGCCCCCCAGATGGAGGCACTGCAGTTATTGGCTCAGAATTACAATGCTAAGACTCCCTGGGACCACAGAGAAAATTTAGCATAAGCCTACATTTTAGGGGTGAGTGAATTAAAGCCAGCTGAGGAGAGGGATTTGGCCAAGGCCTTCTGGCTGGTTGGTGACAGAGCCAAGGGAAGATCCCAGGGTTCCTGAGTTTCAGGGCAGAGCTCTCGCCTGGGTACCACGCTATCCCCACATCTGCGCCTCGCTCTTGGATGACAGAGCTCATCAACTGGGCTGAAGCCAGAGACAACTGGGCCCTCCTCTGCCCAGTTCCTCCACGGGCATCAGTACCAGGTGGGTGAGCTGGGGCTGGGAGAAGTACTGTGCGGATGCCTGCAACAGGGCGGGATCAGGCTGGACATGGGGATCGGTGACAGCCTGTGCCATTCCTCCTGGTTAGGGAGGGCTTCTCTTGGGAAGACGATGTGCTTTTGTCTTAGGCTTGTGCTGTCTGCCTAGGTCCAGAAGACTTTCACTGGCGACAGAGTCTTTGGGGATGGGAGGGAGAAAACACTGACCTCAGATGCAGTGTGGGGTTTGGAGGTCAGTGACTGCAGAGGCAGAGCACAGGGAGAGGAGGGCTGGGGATCAGAGGCTCAGTGACATCTGTTTGAGGCACAGGTGATGTCCACACGTTGCTCACAAAGCATCACTAGCATGAAGCAAAGGCTTCTGGGGAGACAGGTCAAAAAGGATTAGGACCCATGATACCCAAGGGAACAAATGTGGAAGGACGTTTTTCCCAAAAGGAAAAGTTCCCATCTAGTAATGGAATGGGAAATAAGATGGGATCAGAGTCCCACCCAGGGGTCTCTGATGTCAGGTCAATGAGAGCCTCAGGCTCTCCCCACTTTGTCCCTGGTCCTGCATTCTCACCTTGCCAATTCCAATAGTGTTTCTATAAAACAAGTTCCATTCACTCTTACTCTCTTCTTGCTGCAAGCCCTGTTTTTGCTTTTCCATCTCTGAAACAAAGACACCCGAACACACCCCTCACACATTCAGAAGGCATCTTAGGCTCCCCACTTTCCCACCTTCTAGGCCAAACTCCTACTGCCCTAAGTCAGCTGGGGGCTATGTGTGTCCTGAGGGGCTGGGAGTAGAGAAATGGACATTGAGAACAGGAATGGTGGGAGCTGAGCTCAGAGGGCCCCCAAGCTGCCTGTCTCAGAGCAGAGGTAGAACTGGGTAACAGTGTGGGGCTCTGCAGGAGGAAGAGAAACTAATTCAAAAGAACTACTTCCTCTGTGGGTATTTTGGCCCAAGAGATTAACAGTAGATGTTTTGGGGCAGATTCCCAAATGGAAATGAGGTGCTCAATTAATTTCTTGGGCCTCACTCTTCCGGGACAGAGTGTGGGGGCCTGGCTGGCCAAGTGGGAGGCTGCAGGGTGGGGTGATAAGAGAAGCTTCCCCACAGGCTTGTTCCCTGAGAGGATACAGTAGAGGCCGCAGGCAGCCTCGGACGACAGAGAGCAGGAGTCGTCCATTGGGTCCTGGCAGCGCATGGCCAGCAGGCTTACCAAGGGTGAAGTTTTCTTGGGGAAACATGGACAAAATAAAAAGACAACCCACAGAATGGGAGAACGTATTTGCTAATACATCTGATAAGAGGTGTTAATATCTAAAATTTATAGAGAACTTACAAAAGTTAACGAACAACCCAATTAAAAAATGGGCACAGGGTCCTGGCTTGTGTGTAGCTCAGTGGATTGGGTGCCAGCCTGCAGACAAAAGGGTTGCCAGTTCGTTTCTCAGTCAGGGCACATGCCTGGGTTGTGGGCCAGGTGCCCAGTATGGGGTACCTAAGAGGCAACACACATTAATGTTTCTTTCCCTATCTTCCTCTCTCCCTTCTCCTCTCTCTAAAACTAAATAAATACATTTTTTTTAAATGGGCAAAGGATCTGAATAGATGCTTCTCCAAAGAGGACATACAGATGGCCAATAGACATATGAAAGGATGCTGAAGGTCACTAATAATCAGAGAAATGCAAATTAAAACCACAATGAGATACCACCTCACACCTGTCAAAATGTCTGCCATCAATAAATTCACAAACAACAAGTGTTGGTGAGGATGTGGAGAAAGGGGAACCCTTTTGCATTGTCAGTGGGAATGCAGACTGGTGCACCTACTGTGGAAAGCAGTATGGAGATACCTCAAAAACTTAAAAATGGATCTGCCTTTGGACCCAGTGGTCCCACTTCTGGAAATATATCCGAAGGAACCCAAAACACTAATTCAAAAGAATATTGTTCATTGTAATGTTATTTACAATCACCAAGATATGGAAGCAGCCCAAGTAGACGAGTGGACAAAAAAGCTGCGGGACACTTACACAGTGGAATTCTACTCAGCTGTATAACAAATGAAAATTTTACCCTTTGCAACAGCATGGATGGATCTGGAGAACGTTATGCTAAGTGAAATAAGCCAGAAAAAGACAAACGCCATATGATTTCACTCATATGTGGACCTAATGAACAAATGGAACTAACAAGCAAAATAGACAGACTCATAGACAGACAGCAGGCTGACAGCTAGTGGGGGATGGTAGGGGTGGAGGGGTTGAGTAAAAAGGAAAAAGGACCATGGACATGGACAACAGTGTGGTGATTGCTGGGGGGTGGAGGGGTATAAGGAGACTAAATGAAAATGGAAAAAATACAATAAAAATAAATTAATTAAAAAAATAAGGGGGTTCTATCCTGTCCCCCTTCTTATGTCCCCCCCTAGCCATGGCTTCCACTCATCCTGGTCATCATTATCACTATCACCACCCTAACTGACATCGTCAGAATATTAGTGCTCAGTCTGTACCAGCCTTACACAAGTCTTTTCACTGATCCTCACACTGACGTTTTGAGGCACGCCATGTTGCAGAGAGGGAAAACTTGTCTCCCAAATCTAGACACCCAGCCCAGATCGGAGTCCCAAATCGACACGGCCACCGGACAGCTTCACTTGGCACCCCCAGCCCCTCCTGGTCAAAACCGAATGCATCATCTTCCTCCTCCTTTGTCCTGGGGTCCTGGTCTCAATGAAGGATGCTCTTCTTCTCCCACAGACATGTCAGGAACCCCGGAACCATCCTGGATGTCCTCTCCTCTTGTCTTTATCTTCTGTGTCCAGTCTGTCCCCAGGTGCTAACAGAGGTCACATGTACCTCCTTGTCACAGAGCTCTGCACTCCAGTCCCGCTAGACCCCTGACTGTCCTCTAGATGGGCCCCCAAAAGCTCCTGATCCGGAGTCTTTACTCAGAATGTTATGTCAACTGGGAATGCCTGCCTCCCTCCTGCTTTGAAACTGGCCTCAACCAGCCCAAGTCCCAGCCAGCTCACACGGCCACCATGCCTCAGGGACAGTTCATGCAGCCTTTAGTTGGCCATTCTGTGTAGCCAGCTACCTCCTTCCTGTACGTGTCATCTCCCCAGTGACACTGTTTGCACCTCGGGCTTGGTGAGTCCCTGCTGCTGCCCATGACAGTGATGGTGCTCTGAGAGTCTGGCAGGGAAAGGGCCTCGGAAAGGGGGGCCTCAGCGTGGACACCAATGCCACCAATCACCAACACCTGGAGAGTGCATGGGTGCCAGGCGTTCCTCTCAGGGCTTCTACACTGTCATCCTCAAAACCATCCTACAACACACGTCACTTCTGTGGGACTCCACCGAAAGTGCACAATCCGAATCTAATCAGGAGGAGATATGAAACAAAGCAAAACCTAGAGATATTCTACAAAATTGGAGGTCTGTACACTTTTAAAATGTCAACATCATGGCCGTGGCTGGTGTGGCTCAGTTAGTTGAGTATGTCCCACAAAGCTAAAGGTCCCAGGTTCAATTCTGGTCAGGGCACATGCCCAGGTCTCAGGTTCAGTCCCTGGTTGGAACTCATGCAAGAGGCAACCAATCTATGTTTCTCCCTCACGTCGATGTTTCTTTCTCTCTTTCTCCTTCCCTCCCCCTGCCACTCCCTGAAAATAAATAAATAAATAAAATCTTTAAGATGTCAAGGTCAAGAAAGATAAAGATGAGGAACTTGTTCCAGATTAAAGAACAAGAAAGGAAATCACAACTGAACCACTGTTTGGTTCTGAAGTGGACTCTGGGCAGCAGAAAAGAGTGTGTTTCTTTTGCTCCAAATCACATTGTTGGGACAATTGATTACTTTTGGGTTGGTCTGCAAACGAGACAGCAGTGCTGCAGCGATGCTGGTCCCTGATGGTCACTGGGCCGTGCTCCTGTGAGAGAGCACCCTTGTCTGTAGGTAATACACACCACGGCACTTAGGGGTGAGGGAGCACCACGACTGCAGCACCCATTTCAGCTCCAGAAACTACAGTAATAATAACTTAATAAATAAGTTATATGAGTTACATGGGAGATGATCAAGCAAACACGGAAAAACATTAAGATTTTACAGGGAGAATTTCTTGAGAGAAGAATAAACAGGAGTTCTTGGGTTTTTGGGGTTTTTTTTTGTACCTTTAAGAATAAAATTATTTTGGGGGGGAATATAAAAAAAGAAAAGAAAATTATTTCAAAATTAAAAAAAAACTTTTTAGGAAATATCCTATAAGTACCATAGCCTCATCTTCCAGAGGAGGAAACTGAGGCACAGAGAGGTTCAGTAACTTGCTCAAGGGCACACAGCTAATAGGTGACAGAGCTGGGGCTCCAACCCAGGTGGTCTGAGTTGCCAGGTCCAGCCTTTAGCCACCTTGCCTGCCTGCCTCTCGAACTGAAAACACTCCCCCTTTGCCAGTGCACTCTGCCTCACCTCCCTCTCCTGCAGCTCCTCATGGGAAGTGCAGAGGGTGGCAGAGAGCATCATCTTGATCAGTTTCTCATTCCTTGAGGTCCGTAGGGAGAAGCCAAAGAATTTATACAGGAAAGCCTAGGAGAGGTAGGAGACAGGGTCATGCATAGCTTGGAGTAAGATAAGGCAGGCATTGCCAAGACTGACCACCACTTCGCCCCCAGCCCCCACCCTCCACCCGGCCCTCTTGATCTCTGAGGCGTCTGGATGAGGCAGCAACCCTACAGAGCAGGGCTGAAAGGGAGAAGAAAGCTGCATTCCTAATTTCTCAGCATCTTAGGGATCATCCTTCACAAACCTTCCCTCTTCTGATAGGGGACTCACAGTTGGAAAAAATTTAGTTTAAGGTAAACAGTTAATAAGCCTAGTAGGTAGTACATGTGTTAAAGCTATTGTTTCAGGAACTGCAGATGTGACCCATCCTGACTCCAGGGAGAAAGAGCCGACCTCCTGAGGCAAAACTAAAGACCACCACCTGGGGACAAGTGGAGACATCCAGGCCATTGTGCTCCAGGGACAGACAGATGACCACCTGCCTGGGGGAACAGCTAACCACCAGGGTGAGAATGCTGCAGTTTTTAAATCTAATCTTCCCTGAATTTCAACCCCCTCACCACACTTTGTATATTCCCTGTTATGAAAAGGCTGGCTTGAAAGAAAATCTAAGATGGTCCCTTAGGGTAGAAACCCACCGTCTTCTCAGGTCGTTGGCCATCTGAATACAGAGCCCATAAAGATTCAGCCCCTGTCTCTGCTGATTGGGCCTGGTGGGTGACAGGCAGCAGGAAGGCGGGCTTTTCTGGTTTCACTTCCACATACTTCCCACTTTTCTACCCAGGACATAAAAGATAGTTCCTTAAATTTGCATAATTTTAAAATCAAGATTGTGTAATTGGAAAGGTACTCTTACGTAGTCCTTCTCTCCCTCCTCTGAATCCCAGTGGCCTCTGTCCTGGCTCACTGCACCTTGCCCTGCCGACCTTGTAATGCCAGTCTGTGTGGGCTCACACTCCCCACCTCAGGGTCTCTGCACTTCTTATTTCTCTGTCTAGAACCTTCTTCCCTGGGCTCTTCAAAATGTCTCATTGCCATCCATCAGGTCTCACCTCAGTGAGCCTTCCCTGACCTCCAGCTCTCCCACGTCTCGGGTGAGAACCAAGCTCAGGAGCAGTGCCTATCCCGTCCATTGCTCTGCCCCCAGTGCTAACAGTGCCAGGCGGAGCGGGCAAACAGACCCTACAGCTGAGCAGTGAGCACCTTAAGGCACTCTACGGCACAAACAGCCCCTCCATGGGCATCTCTTCCCCGTCTGGCGGATGCTCACGGTGTGTCCCTCAGACCTTAGGGTTCCTTCCCTTAAGGGGCTGCAGGCACTTCCGTGAACAGCCACAACCTGCAGCCTCCTGGGAGAGAGCTGTCCTGGGAGGGCGGGGTGCATGGGAGGGGAGACCCCCTTGTCCTGGGGGCCTGGGAGCTGCATTGCTTCATTGCTTGCTACATTGTTCTCTCTCCTGTCCCTGCCCAACCAACCAACCTTGGAAACTTGGAGCCAGTGACAGGCTAAAGTGGGGGGCTGTCTACAAAAGCCCCCTCCCTTGTCTCCAGGCAGGAGACACTCTGTCGGGCAGTTTCCATCCAGGGCTCCCACAGGATCAGGCCACAACCTTACTTGGCCTCTCCATCCCCCTCTCCTTCCTTGCTGAATCACTTGACAGGAATCCTCACCTGACCTAAGGCACCTACTTTTCTGTGTAGCTGTCAAATGACTACTCATCTTCCCAGACTTACTCACTCCTCTGCAGGAGACTCACCTTCCCAGTTTGCCCAGGATGGAGGCCATTCCCTGGTTTCCACCCATAGCTGGGGCTATGTTTAGACATCGGCACCGTAACAGTGGGGAAAAGACTGTGCATTTCAGCCCATGGGGCATTATAGCTGCTCAAAACCTTGTCAAACTATTGCCCAGGACCTTCTCCACTAGCAGTCAACGCTTTCCTGGAGGGCCTCTATTTTCTCACCTAAGAAACCCCCTACAAGCCGACTACCCCTTCTGCACTGTCAGTACTGCTCCAGGAGGCACGCCTGTGGGAAGGCTCGCTAACCGCCAATGCCGACAAAGTTTTCTAACCTCAGAGCCCCCTCTCACAAACTCTACTCATGGAGTTCTCCTCACCACTATACCCTATATCTCTGGGGGAACTCCTAACCCAGGGACGAAACAAATTTCATACATACCCACTTTCCAAAGCCGGCTATTTCTAGCCTGCCGTTAGAGAAAACCTCACCAAAAATAGCTCATTGCCAAGGCAGGCCATCCTACCCAGTTAATGAACTCCTCCCACAAGGAGAGGACGGTGTCACTCCGCACCACTGCTCTCGGGTCGCCGTACATTTTGGACTGAGGAAGAGCTCTGTCTTTACTGAAGTCATAAACAGCACAAGTTTCTGCAACCCCATAGCAGACCCCCTGGTTGCGGCCTTGCTGGCGGCAGAAGGACTACAATGGTGGGGCACCAAATACCCAGGAACCAAACACCTAGTCAAAGGCAGATGCGTCTCTGTAGAAACCCAGCCCGTTAGGCTGGCAGAAATTGCTTTGATGGCAGAAATACCTCCCTTGACAGGAGTATATTGGATTTGCAAATCCCAGGCACACTGGACCCTCCCTCCACAGTAGAAGGGAATCTGTTTCCTTGGGCTTGTTCTTCCTGACATCTCCATAGCACGGGAAAATGTCTCCCTCCCATTCCAGTTACAAGGACAAGGACATCTTTTCAAGAGGGCTGGTCCCCTTATTCCTCTAATATCGCTTATTGGGATTCTCTCTGCCACGGGAGCAGCGGCAGGCAGAGCTTCATTAGAAATCCACCACCGCCTATCACAGGAAACAGCTGAATCCTTAACTAAAACAGGGGAAATGCCTGCAGCACTCCAGGGCATGCGGACTCATTAGCTGGAGCTGCCCTCCAAAATGGAAGGGCATTAGACTCCTCACAGCCTCAGCAGGAGGAACATGTTTCTCCCTTAAGGAAGAGTGTCCCTTCTTCGTTAACAAGTCAGAGCAGGTCCAGCAAAACATCCAAAGCATCCTTGAGTCTGCCTCTAGGACTGAAAGTTCAACCTCTTTTTGGGATTCAAATTCATGGTTCATGTTTTTACTTCTTCCCTTTGCAGCACCATTATTAATTATACTAATGATACTATTATTTGGATCCATGATAATCAACTTACTAACTAAATTTATCTCTTCTAGAACAGAGGCTTTAAAGCTGCAAATGACTGTCACGAATGACTATCGACCTTGGGGACCAGAGGCTCCGGGAATCTATCAGAGGCCGAAAGAAGGACACTTTCCTTCACCTCCTCTGACTGACATACAGCATCCCTGGCAGCCCCAGGGATTCTTCACCAACTCCCAGGTAGAATAGGGCGAGTTTCGTGGTTCTCAATAGGCAGGGTATCCTGTCCCATCCAAGTCTGAAGCAGCTACGGAAGATGGACCTTCACCCGTCAGCAACCCAAAAAGGAATTTTTGAGGACTTGTCTCTCAGGGGGAAATGAGGGAGCATAGGAAGGACTCTGAGACTGCACTGCTGTTACTGGCCAGTGTCTAGCATCCTGGTTGCCAGGAAACGCCTTTTATCCCTTAGGGAGAATGAATAGCATACCAAGGCAGGAGGAGGGAGACATGTCTCACCGGCTCACTCAGCATCCTGAGCCTGGTGTGATAGTATTGCCACGGGTTCCAACATCACAAGAAGCACTGTTAGCTCCAGAGGAGGGCAGCCCTTGAAATTCTATGTAGCGTTTCCACTGTCTGGGAAAGAAAACCTTGAAACTGTGCTGTCACCCCAAGGCCTAGAATGCGGGAGAGGGGCCACAGTGCCCAAAGCAGCAGCCCATGAAACAACTTTGATTAACTGTCTACCTCCAGTCACTGTCTGTTTTACGAGGGAGTCGCTGATGCTTACAGAAAGAGCCCATAAATAACTTTGGGTAACTGCCCCAACTTTAATTAATTGCCTTGTGTCACGTACCTGTTTTACAAGAAGATGAGCAAATGGAGTCTGGAGCAAGATAAGGATTTGGGTTAACAGACCCCCACACATCCCTAAGTTTGGGTAGTCACGTCCCTGCAGAGAAGCTGGCACCACATTTACCCGTTAATCAATATGTAACTCCCATATTATGGGAGTAATCAATTTTTTACTCCCATCCCGCCAACTACGTAAGTCCCCAGAACAAAGGAGACACTCTCTCTCTCTCTCTACCCCGGGCTTGGGACGCTCTTGGCTTTCTGGCCACCCGGACTCAGGCCACACCGGCTTGCCACTCCAGCCTTCTGCTGCCCTTACTTTCACTACCCTGCTTTGCTCTGAACCTATGCCTTTCACCTGCCCCCTACTTAGCTAGGCCTGTTGTCTCCCATGGGAACAGAACCCTGATAAACTCTGATTGTATGCTAATAGATTTGCTGATCTGTAATTCTTTACATGCGTCAGCAAGAAGAACCAGTTCACTCATACATGTTCTTTGATTAGTCCCTTCCCTTTCTTTCAACTATTCCCCTCCTCTCCCCTCCCCTCTGGAGGGCAGCTGTCATGGAAACATAAATATTTGTTAGCAATTAGAGAGCAAACAGTCTGGGAAATAAGGCCTCTCCTGAAAACCCCCCACCCCCCATCAGTCCCCCAAAATGTTGCTTGATGACAGAA
>VMDR010016457.1:0-21134 GCA_007922815.1 Macrotus californicus
ATAACCGCTGCCTTTAGCACATCCTTTCTCTCTCTCTTTCTTTCTCTCTCTCTCATCCTTTATTTCTTTGCTACCTGTTGCAACTTTTAATATAGCTTTTATACTATCACATATCCACTTACTATGTTTCAGTAGATAATGAAACAGATTGCTTTATAAAATACAGTATAATATATGCACATGCTAAACTTATATGTGTTCACAATTGTGCATGAGTGTGTGTATGTTTGCATCATGAAAATTAAATTATTTAATCAACAAAGTGAAATGAAACTATGCACTGGGACAGCATCTGTTCCTGGGGTACAAAGATATATACACCAGAACTTCTTTTCCTGGAGGGACTCATAGGATGAGTGGAAGACAGGAATGTAAATAATCAGAGAACATGTGATAGCTCTGAGATGAGGTGTGTCTAAAATGCTGCCAAAACATAGAGTGAGTCATAGCTTTGGGTAGCCAGGGAACATTATAAAAGAAATGACGTTGGAGTTGTTTCAAATGATGAGCAATAGTTCCATACATAAAAGAGAGATGGAAGGGTATTCCAGAAAGAGGAAACAATGTTCACAAAGGTCTGCCATAGTGAATATTAAGACACGCATAGGGAATGAAAATCACTATGTATAGCCTCATTTGATTTTTTTTTTTATGTTGTGAGATGTCAAAGACTGAGGCCATTTTTTTGTTTTTTTTTTTTAAGATCAGTCTTGTAGCTATTTTGAAAGTTACATGGAAGAAGAGAAGACAAGAGGCAGAGAAAACTATGGTACCAGTCCAAATAGGAGATCATGAAGACTTGAGATACAGCAGGGGCAGTGGGTATGGACAGGGGATGTAGGTGAAAGCAATTATAAAGTGGAATAAACAATGTGTGGGATTATATGTTGGGTAAGATAGAAGGAGGATCAAGAGTTTTTCCCAGGTTTCTAGATTAAAAAATGTTATGAATGAACTTAAAAGAAAAATATTTATAAGGGGAGATAATGAGTAATTTTGTCCACATTGAGGTAAGCCAAAAAGCAAAAAGCCTAAAAACATATACATGTCTAGGCCACATTGAAGCTTATCTAAAGGGCCAATTTAGTTTGATCACATCTCCAAATAAGGAATGCCCTTTGTAAGAGTTTTAAACCTCACTGGAGAAATGAAAGAATATGCTGTATCTATCTCTGCCTTCAGACAATCTCAGTACTAATTCCTGCTTCAACCAATGATGACTTTCCAAATCTAGGGCCTTCCACATCAAAGAAGGAAGAATGTCAGGACTTAGATGCTTTGTTTTTTGCCGTGGTGACTAGACTCTAAAAATCATATTGTTGAAAACTATCACCTAGTCTTATTGTCAACTAAAACTTTTACCCTCCCCCACTGCTGTCCCACTTCTCTTTGTAAGAAGCAAGAAGGCAGGAGTAACAAGCATTGCAGTGCTCTTTGGTCTCTGGATTGAACAATATCAATTCATTTTCCAGTGGTTTAAGATGTTTGAACCAAGCCCGATTTCTGCCATCCTTCCACTCATCTATCTATCTGTCAATCAACAGATTCATATTAAGTCAGGAATCTAGAAATACTGAGATGAATAAGCTAGAGATTCCTCCTTCAAGAAGTGCACTTTCTATCAAGAGAGGATTGGGGGAGATGCAGCCATTAGGATTCAGTAATTCACATTCTTGTAGAGCCAGCTGGTCTATGTTCTCAGCTTTCCTAGTTCACTGCTTTCATGACTACCTTCTAGGCCAACATCAAGTCCCAGGGCTATCCAAATTTGGAGCACTTTCCAAATTGTGTGATCAGAGAAATAAGTTCTCTGTTGTAGTGGAAAGAGTATTTGGATGGGACTAGAGTTTCCTGGGTTTTTTATCCCTCCATTGTCATCATTAGCTTTAGGTCTCCACACAGGTTCATTTCTCTCTGGGCTTCAGAATCTTCATCTGGAGAATGACAGTGTGGGACCAGATAATTCCTGGTAGTCCTTGTTGCTCTGACATCCTGAAAGTCTTTGATCCTACTCAAGTTTGGAATGGTATCTAGAGACCCCTTTGTAATGATTGATGGGATCGAGAACTTGGGCTCAGAAGTCAGGTTGATCTGGACAGAGATTTCCTCATGGGAAGGATTTTATAGATATGATTGGCATGTGCACCATAGGTCCCAAAGTACTTTCATACCCATAACCTGATTATATCTTCATGAGAACTTGGTGAAGCATTTTCTCTCCCATCTTCCTATGAGGAAAATAAAGCCCAGAGTGCTAAATGATTAATTAAATGCTAAGTATTTTAGATTAGTTATCTCCTTTAATTCACACACTAATCCTATAACTTTTCTGATTCTTCTTATTCTTCTCTCCTCTTTTTTCCTTCTCTTCTTCCTCTTATTTCTTTTTCTCTGTCTCCTTATTTCTCATTTTTCTGTTTTATAAGCAAGGAATCTGAGGCTCATGAAGGTTAAGTAGCTTTCACCTCATTAGCAACCACTAGAGCTCAGATTCAATCCCAAACCCCTCTAAATCTAAAGTCTCTGATCACAAGCTCAATCAGAATCTTAAATGCCTACAAGAGCTGTAAATTACAATGACAAGTGAAATAATCCAGGTGGAAGGATTATTTTACTCCCTTTTAATTTCACCAGAGAAAAATAAAAACACAGGTAAAGTAATAAAAGGAAGCTTACCGTTTGCATTGCATTGTGGATAGAGTAAAAAAAAGAAGATGGAAAATTACAAAACATCAAAGTCTATCACCTACCTCAGAGGGGCAGGTGTTAATTAGGTTGAGGTCAGGTCAGCTCACCTATGCCAGATCTTTTGATTTTAGGAGAAAACAGAATGTCTGTAATCTTTTAAAAAAATCTGTTTCTAAATATTAATTATTGCTTACACAATTCTGTAAGCAAAAATTGTTTAGGCAAAAGATAAGAAGATACCCATCTCAACTGTCTGTGGCTCACAAGATGCTGGTTTATTATTTCTGTCCTACACTGGGCTGCTTGTTCTCTCGAAGGACTACTCCATAGCATTAGCTGTGCACCTGCTGTGAAGCCATGAGGCTGTCCAGCCCGGGACTGGGATACCACAGGCAATCATCAATCCAGCTGTGTCTGCTGCTTGGCCAGGAGTTAACTCCGAGTGGGTGTTAGATATTTTGAATATCATACTTGACTGGAAGCTTTTGTGTAAAATAGTTGCCTTACTCCTTACAATAACTCAGCAAAGAAGATTTAATATCTCCATTTTTCAGATAAGTAAATTAACACTTAAGTCAGTTATAAAGGTCACACAGCTGTAAGTAGCCAAGCTGGGATGTTAGACACAAGTCTGACCCAACGTTCTCTTCATTCTGTACCTTTGAGGTGGCTTTTAACTGCTTCTAGTTAGGAAGCTTTTCTTCTTTTATATCCATGGTGAGAATATCAGACAAGGAGGAAGGTAGGGTCTGGAATTATCGTTCAGGAGAAAAGATATCTTTGTCACCCTTCACCGTCCCCACCACCAGCTCTTCTTAGGGTGGACAAGAAACAGGCAGAATGAAAAAGGAGGGAGAAAACAAGAATCTGCTCCTCCATAGTCCAGAAGCTTCAGCACTGAGATGAGACACTCCCACACCCTGTAGGTGACTGCAAGGACAAGCACACAGGGAGGAGACCAGCTGCTGGAATGCCAACCTGGGTGATGAGCCAGGCAGATGCCAACCAATTGTCTCATGGTCTAAGCCAGACCTGGAGCCCTTTATATAAGACAGACCTCTGTCCACTTGCCTCAGCCTGAATGATTGCTTGCCTTGAGGAAGGTGAGTAGGGACTGGGTGCTGGGGTTGGGATGGAGATAATGCTCAGGGGGTGCTTAGATTCACAGGGGTGAGACAGAGTGAGGGGAGAAGCTGGGGACAGAGGATGAATAGTACATCAGCTTGAGGAGAAAGATCTGGTGGACTTTTAGGGGACATGGGAAGAATGTCTGTGGAGACTGTGTGGAGAAATGGGGCACAGAAGTCAGTGTATTTGCCTTCAATAACCCTGGCCTCATCCTCAGGTACCATTTTTCCTATGTGAGCAGAGTTGAGTGTAAGAGGGTTACCTTCCCCAAGGACATATGTATTTAGATAGTGCCTATAAATTGAGAATGGAAGCCTTTGCCCTACATGAGAAGTATTTTCAGTATTTCAGGAGCTTATTGAGAAGTGTTTGGCTGGGGAATTTGATTGTCAAACCAGCTTCCCTGCTGTGCTGGTCCCTGGGCTGCCTTGTATGTGAACAGATGGATTTGCGGAGGGTGGAGGGGATGGCCTCCTGTTTCTCCCTGGCTGGGTGTGGTGTTGCATTATGTGCCTACACCCCCCACATCATGTTTGTAATGTTACTGAGATGTGGGCTTCAAGTGGCACTGAATGTCAGCCTTGTAACTGGGAATCTGGCACTCTGTGGGTTACCCATCTTAATTAAATCTCCCCTGCCTCTCAGAGGAGCTGAGTGGAAAACTTTTCTGAAGCTAGCAGGTGACTGAGGACAGCAACTCACCTGAGCAAGCTGTCATGTTGGTCCCGAGCCTTCGAAGTCTGGTGTTCTGTGTGTGCCCATGAGGGCCTGTTTAAACAAATCCACCTAAAATAGATTGAATATGGGAAAACAAACATTTTATATTGGGTTTGAGCTGCCCAATAACTAATTGAATTCTTTAGTTCCAGTGGATGCTTTGAGAGCACGTGGTGCCTGAGAGCTTGTTTTTCATTTTTGCACGATGAATGTATGTGAGGAAATTCAAGCCCCTTTGGTTGTGAGTCCCTACTTTGGACTACAGCCTTGGGGGCACGGGTTATCTCTACTTCTGCAGAGCTCCCTCCCACCACTTAGGACCCCAGGAAGTGATGGGAACCCTTCTTGTGCTGGACACTGGTATGCCCACCCTCCAGGGAAAGAGCCTCGACACTGGCAGCCCTGACTGTGTCCTTGAAGCGATCTCAGATCAGAACCTCAGACAGGTCCTTGGGCACATCCAAGACGGGTCTCTTGGGCAATGGTGATTAATCTTGGGTCCAGATAACTCAGTAAGTTTTCTCCAGTGTAGGTCGAAGGTGGGATAGGAAAAGAAAGGCCAGGGAAGAAGCACAGTCTCTTCTTGGTTCTGGCCCCTCCTATCAACTCTCATCCTCCTAAAGCTGGTCTCTCATCCCTCAGGTCCTGCTCACGCATCTGCATCAGAACCATGTGTGACCAGCAGCAGATTCAGTGTTGCCTGCCGGTCCCCCAGTGCTGTGTGAAGGGCTCCTCCTTCTACCCTTCCCCATCCCCCTGTCCCCAGAGCCAGGTGGTGGTTCAAGCTCCTTGTGGAATGCAGATCGTGGAATGTCCAGCACCATGCCCAGTTCAAGTTTCCCAGGTGAAGTGCCAGGCTCCCTGCCAGTCCCAGACCACGCAGGTGAAATGCCAGGCTCCATGCCAGTCTAAGACCACCAAGGTGAAGTGCCAGGCTCCATGCCAGCTCCAGACCACGGAGGTGAAGTGCCAGGCTCCCTGTCAATCTGAGGTTTGCTATGTGCAGTGTGGAGCCCCAGGCCCTGTTCAGACCTGCTATGTAGAATGTGCTCCAGTTTGTTATACAGAAACTTGCTATGTGAAATACCCAGTACAAACCTATGTACCCTATCCAGCTCCCCAGCCTGTCCAGACTTATGTAGGATGTCCACCAGCATGCAGTACTCAGGGAAGATTCTCCACCCAAGGAGGATTCTCCACCCAAGGCCAGTATCAGGGCTCTGTCAGCAGCTGCGCCCCCCAGCGTCAGTCTCGGGCTGCCTGTCGCACTTATGCACCCCAATGCCAGACCCAGGGCTCTTATGGGAGCTTCCCTGCGCAGCGGCGCTGTCGGAGCACCAGCAGATGTCTCCCTCCTCGCCAGCTGCAGCCTTCTTACCGCAGCTGTTCGCCACCTCGGCGTTCTGAGTCCTACCGCCGCAGCTGTATGTCATCAGGGTGCGCTTCGGGTTCCTATAACTACTGCACCCCGCCCCGCCGATCTGAGCCCATCTATCATAGCGGGTGTCCTCGAGGTCCCACTTCAAGTTGCTCTCAGAGATGTGGACCCAAGTACCGAATAGAGATTTCCTCACCTTGCTGCCCCAAGCAGGTTCCCCCCCAGAGGTGTCCTGTTCAGATTCCTCCCATAAGACGCTGCTCTGAGAGTTGTGCTCCAAGACCCTCCTGGGGTGCCTCTTGCCCGGACCTGAGACCACGTGCAGAGCCACGTCCATTCCCAAGCTTCTGTCCACCCAGGAGTTTTGACCAATGTCCAGAGCCATCACTGCCGCGGCGTCCACTTCCTGCGCCACGTCCATGCCCACGCCCAGAACGATGGGAAAGCCCAGAACGATACACAAGTCCGGAGCGCCACCCATGTTCAACACGGCGACTTTCAGAACCCTGTCTGTGTCCGGAACCAAGTCCAGCGCCATGTCCAGCCCCACGTCCAGCCCCACGTTCAGCCCCTCGGCCTCACCCAGAACCATATCCACAGCCACGTGAGCACCCAGAACCTTGTCTAGAGCCAATTCCCCTTCCAGCACCCTGCCCAAGCCCAGAACCATATGTGCAGCCTCAGGGCTGTCTCAGCCCAAGCTTAGGCCCAAATCCAATTCCACGCTCAGGAGACCTAGGCTGTCATGAGTCCCATCCAGGCCGCCTGGACACCGAGGGCCCCAGCTGCGGCCCAGGTGGTTATAACCAGTGTGGAGAGAGTGGTGCTAGCTATGGACCCTGTGATGTGTTTCCAGAGCCACGTGGTCTGTGTGGTTATGGAGACCAAGGAGGAGCCTCTGTTGGAGCAAAAGGTGGGGCCTCTTATGGAGGGAAAGGTGGGCCCTCTGCTGGATCAAAAGGTGCCTATTTTTAAAGGAAGCATGGCTGAAACATCCCTGCTCCTGCCATGAAAACGTTGCTCCACCTTTCCCAGCACTCACAGTTTCTGTGTTCTTGTTTGCAAGTTCCAAAGACAGCCTGAGCTCCCTGTTGCACAGGTGATGTCCAAACTCCTTTGCGTGGTATCACAGGACCACGCCTGGGTCTCAGACACCTCTGCAGCCTCACATCTGGCTCCTCTCCAGTACACACCCTCAGTTCTCATCGGACCAGTCTCACCATCAGGGCACATCTTGGGTGTTCCCCAGGACACACCTTCCATATCCCTGCCTCCAAGCCTCTGTTCATTCCCCAGGCCCTATTCTTGGACCACTTCTCTGCTACTCCCAGCATCTGAAATCCAATTCATTTTTCAAGACCTCTTCCTTGGAGCCTTTTCTGCTTGTTCCTACTCACAGAAGCCTGTACTAACTACCTAGAACTTGCCACATCATCTACACCATCCATTTGGCGAGTGCCTTACAACATCTCTTGAACTATATCACTTCTCAGATGTGTCTGTCTTATCTGCTCAACTAGGTTGTACACTCCCATTTGAGTGGAGTTAGAATATCCCTAAAGTCCCTTGCTTCTCCTGGGGTAGGCAATTACTTAGCAAGCCTAGTGAGTTGGCAGCTTGGGCCGTGATCTATCCTGGTGGGCAACCCCAAGACAAGGACAAGAGGAGGCCATGTAACAATAAAGATGATGCTACACTCAGATCCTGAGTCCTGTGTAAAGCCTGTTTGTTATTTCTTCCTGACTGTCTGGGATGGGCTTTTATTTTTTCTTTATTATTTTTTCTTAGGTTTATTGTACTCATAACTAAACTTTCTTTAGACTAGACCAGTTAAGCTTCTTTGTGGTTTTTCTGTCTCCCCTCAAGGTCTCTGGCCCCTACAGGGAAAGAATGAATGAAAAGGCACAAGGAATGAAGAAGCAGGGAAGAGAACTCTTGCTCCTCAGTCTAGCAGTAAAAGTCTTCCGACCTGTGTTGGTCAGGTTCCCCAGCTCTGGGGCCAGAGTCATTGCCATGTGATCTTTTTGTGGAGTCAGTGGAGGAGAGAAGGGATCCCTCTCAGGCTCTCTGGACAGGACACACTGTTCTTTCTTTCAGAATAAACTATTTGCATTTTCTTTTGGGGACATGCTAGAAAAGGGAGCATCTGAGGCTGACTCTGCTCCCAGATCCCATTAGGCATGGTCAGGCAGCATGAAGGTGGAGCTTGGAGGGGCAGGAGAGCCTGGGTTGTCTCTTCCTTCCACTCCCTGCAGATGAGATAAGTGCTGGCTGGAACAGTGTTCCTGTGGAGAGCCCTTCTCTAGAGGGACAGAGTGCCTAAGGCCACCAGGATGAAAGGGAGGCAGTCTGGTCTGGGCCTTAATTCAGTGGCCTCCTCCTCAAGGGCCACAACCCCAGATGGCCCAACAGTTCTAGCACCATAGTTGGGCACCACAGATCCAAGGCCTGCTTCTGAACTAGGTCCCAGGGATCTAGTTCTTGCAACGTCAGTAGTGGAGAACCTGGGAGACCACCTGGTAAAATCCTGTGTTGTATAAAGAAAAACTGAGACTCTTCATGTGAAGTCCATTCATTCCTTCATTTATTGACAAATATTCACTGCTTACTTGCTAGGGAGGCACTGGTGAAAGGGACAGACAGAACCCTTGTTTGCTGTCAGAGAGCCTGCAGCCTTGCATCCTGGTTCTCAAAGTGTGGCACCTGGAGCAACAGCAGCAGCATCACCTAGGGCCTTGTAAGACACACAAATGCATCACCCCAGACCTACTAATACAGAGACTTTGGGAGTGCTGTTTTAACCTGACCTCCAGGTATTTCTGATGCCCAGTAATGTGTGGTTGTTACTAGTTTAGTAAAATACCTTAAACAAGCAGAATATGAACATATACATATATATGTGTGTGTATATATATGTACATACACATATATGCAAATATATATATAGTTGACTCTTGAACAATGTGGAAGTTAGGGGTGTTAACCCATGTGCAACTGAAATCTGAGTATAGTTTTTGACTCATCTGCAAACTTAACTACTATTAGCCTACTATTGACCAGAAGCCTTACCAATAACATAAACAGTCGGTTAACACATTTTTGTATTATATACTGTATTCATACAATAAAGTAAGCTGAAAAATGTTAAGAAAACCATACAGAAGAGATATATTTACAGTATTGAAAAAACCCACTTGTAGATGGAACTGCACCATTTAAACCAATGTTGTTCAAAGGTTAACTGTATAAATAAGTAAAAATATACACACACATATAGAGGAGGTCTGTCTGGAAAAAGTCCAGCCATTGTTAATATAACAAGAATGGTTTGTGGGACATTGGTGCAACCTGGAAGCCAAGGAGAGGGGACTGGAATGCGCATGTGTGAATGATGACAACTTTGCTGTACTAGTCAGTGGGGGCAGTATAGATGCCCTTGAGTGAGCATGTGTACTGTGTGGTCATTGCACTCCTAATGAGGGAGTGAGTAGAGCAAAGAATCTGCATCAAATTTTGCATTAAGTTTGAACATTCCTCTGTGAAAACTGTTGGGGTGATTCAGAAGGCTGCACATATGGGCAACTGGTGATTGGCAGCTTCATCACAATGATGCGCCCACTCATGCATCACGTCCCATGCAGTGGTTCTTGATGAAACATGAAATCACCCAGGTGACTCAGCCCCACTACAGCCCAGATTTGGCACTCTGTGACTTCTGGATTTTCCCAAAATTAAAATCATCCTTGAAAGGGAAGAGATTTCAGATCATCGATGAGATTCAGGAAAATATGATGGAGCAGCTGATTGCAATTGGGAGAACTGTGTGACAGCCTAAGGTGCCTACTTTGAAGGGGACTGAGGCATGATTATCCTATGTGCAATGATTCTTGTATCTTGTATCTTGTCATTTTGCACAGTTGGAAACCTAAGCACACAGGATATTTGTGACTTGCCAAAGCCATACAGCCAAACTTGACTCTACTACACATGGCACCTTTCACCTTGGTCACAGTTCCTGCTTCTTCCAGAGATCTTCCTTGCATTAATCCAGTCATTTTTCTAACACAATTTTGGAGTTATTTATTGAACAGGTTATTTTTGCCAGTTCTATATTTGCTTCCTCTCTTAGAATCCTGTTTGCTTTGGGAACTGTATCTTCTCAGTGTTACATGCCTCCAGGGTCTTGGCAGGGTCCAAATGGCTCCCAGAGGACATTCCTGAGTTTCCATTGTCCAGGCCCCTAGGTGGGTGCAGGGAGAACAAAATGGTGAGAGGCTTGGAAGCCCCAGATTCTCATTAGATGTCACTCCCATTCTCTCAAACACATCCCTGGACAAAAGTCCCCTTGTCTGAAGGATGAGCAGGAAGAAGTCCATACCCTCAAGGTACAGAAGAAACTCAGTCCTAGCTGTGAGAGGTTATTCACACCTGAGAGCCACTTCTCCACCCCCTCCCCAACTCCACTTTCACACACCCTGGGGCAGGGAACAGGCTCTTTATTGTAATGATCCCATTACCTGCACTTTCCCCTGGACATAAACTTTGGTTCCAAGGATAACTAGGTCTGGAAAGGGATTGATAGAATAGAAGTGTCTGGGTGAATCAAGCTGGGGCTGAGTCAGAGAAACCCAGGTGGCCTGTTGCTCCCTCACAGGCCAGGGCTGTGCAGAACCCAGCCTCAATGCCATCTCTGAGGCCAGAGGAGCTCAAGGTCTACACTCATCTCTCCTGGGGATAGTCTGAATTGACCTTAAAGCTCCTCTGCTTCTTCTGACAGGATGGCCAGCCTCAGTGAAAAGTATCAGCCTATCTATAGCAGTTCAGAGGAGAGTTACCCAGGAGTATATGCGTGTCTGCATGTCCTTCTGTGGGCTTTGCATGCTTCTTCATGTGTGCCTATGTGTCTGCTGTTTCTCTCTGCATACTTTAAAAGCTTGGGTTTTTTTTTTAATGCTTTTGGCAATGGGGACTGTGACCTCAGGACCATGGTTTAGGATATCTTACAGTCCTTCCACATTGGCTTTGGATGATCCTTCTCAATCATCCCTTCCACCCCCCACTCTCCAGCTTTTCACTGATGACCAACCTCCAGCTCTGTACCTCTTGCTTCTACATCAACCATTTGAATAAAAAATTAAAGAATCTCTAAGACCAGGGCTAAAGATTCAAAATCAAATTTTAAAATAGACCATTTATAAAGTTCTTTAAAGGTGCTCAAAGATCTGTAAGAGAGACTCCTGTTTGAATCTCAAACTAATCTGAGGCAATACACATGTTGTACAGTGTTGTTTAACTTCACATTTTGACGGAGTATTGCCCAGAAAATGCCAATGCATTGGTGAAGTCACAGAGTGCGAAGCAGAGTTGGCCAGACTCCTATGCCTGACATCCACCAGGCTGCCTGGCTTCTGGAGATGAGGGGCCAAGTCCAAATGAATGTAAGAAAGATTGGGATCATGTTTCCCACCTTGGAATCCTGTTTATACCTGTTTGCTTTCTCTATTTTTTCCCTCTTTCTAAACCTGTCACCCTGGGATTAGCATCCTCACTGTAGAATCAGGGAATTGCTCTAGATGTTCTCAGAGGTTCCTTCCAGACCAGGTGAGCTAATCCCTCTTTGATTATGGACACTAGGCTAGGGTAAAATTACCTGGAACCCACTTAAAGACACAAAATTCCATAAATCATCCCAGAGCTACTTAATTTGAATTTCCAGAGAGAGAACCAGAAATCCATTTGAAAATTATTCTGATCAGCTGGAGGTAGAAACCATTGCTGTAGTGAATTCCCAGGTGCACAAACTTGCTCAAGGCCTACAAGAGAGATGACACTTATACACAGTGGCCACAGCATGAGTGAGATGTGGTGGCCAGATGGAACTGATTGGTAACTGTTTTTGTGGGACGTTTTACGTAGTTACCTGTAGGTCATGTCAAATTTTATACTCTTCAATCTCAAGACTAAGGAGACTCTTCCTTTTTCTCCATTAAATCCCCAACCCCATTACCACCAAAAGTGCCCAGAATGGGTCCTTGTGCATGGCTGAGGGAGAGGGGTTATCTGGTATGTTACAGATATTTTTAGTAGGAGATGGTAGACTTAGTTTTGGTATATCTCTCCTTTATCTAGGCATTACCCAAATATTAAGAGGGAGAAATTTCACATCCCATAGTTTGTCCTACAGACTGGAATAGTCCTGATGAATAAGCAAATAGAACTGTCATGCATAAGGGAATATCTCAATTGTTTATAATGGAATAGATTGGTAGATAGGAGTAATCAGAAGACAAGCAGTGAACATGTGGATACTTTGTTGACATATAGAAGAATAGTCAGATGGTGACCAAGACTTCAAGAAAGATTAGCATACTCCTGATTTCTGGCATGGTTAGACATCCCAGAGAGTCTACATGTTTATGGCCTGAAACTAGTTAGGAAGACAGGGTGATGCATGATGATCTATGTGCTTCCTCATCACCAGGAATCATCAAACACATTCATCCAAAAGATGAAGCTTCCTGACATAGAAGATTAAACTACAAGGATCTAGAAGCCTAGGAATAACCCAAGATGTGCCAAAGCCAGTCATCATGTTCCTCATCATATCTTGTCATAGGAGCCCTGACCTGGATTAACACCTTCTTTCTGGTCTCTAGTGTTATATCCATTAGTAAGAAAACCACTTATCAATTTATATCAACATGTCCATTTATTTGACAGATAGTTATTGAGGCTCTGCTATCTACCAGGAACTGTGTGTGCTTGGTCCTGGAAATACATTGGTGAGCAAGGCAAGCACTATCTTGCTTATATAAAGTCTGAGAGACAATGGAGTTGTGAGAACTTCCACATGGGAGCACAGGGTACCATGACAGCCCTGTCATGGAAGGGACATTTGAGAGGGCCGGGTGCTGAGAGAATGCAACTACATTCAGAGACATGAAAGATAAGTAGGAGTTATCTAATGAATGGAGAAAGAGGGGAGTGTTCCTGTCAACATAATGGACATAGTGACAGACAGCCCAGGTTGGGTATTTCCTCCTTACTTGGCCATCCTTACTGGTTCCTAACACTTGTATGGTCCCAGAACTCCATCCTTATCCTGCTCTAGTGAACTTTCTTATCAACATCTTAGAGGAAGACTTGATAAGAAATTGACCTAAATTTCAGGTGACTTCAAGTTACCAGGGAGAATTGAAGAATAGATGTGTGATTCAACATGGCTTAGAATAATGGACCTAATCTGACAAAATAAAATGTAATTAAGATAAATGCAAAGTTCTGAATTTAAGTTAAAGCTCAGCTGTACTTATAGAAGGTGAGTGGGTGTACATATAGCCAGCCACATAAAGCTTAGTTGATTAAAATGGGCCAAGAATGAGTTCATCTGTGGAAAATGGTAATGAATTCATATTCTTAACAGGCATGATAGTATTACTCTGCTTGGCCCATACCATGCACACTCAGGCAGCATGTTCAGCTCAGGTCAAATGAGAGTGAGGCTGGAGGATGATGACCTACTGTGTGCTAGCTACCATCTGAGGCAGGGGACCCTACATCCTCCCTCATACTCCCAACTTGAAAAGGTGCTATTATTTGTTCTGATTTATATACAGTGTCCTACACAAACACACATACAAAAATTTCTCAAGGTTAACTAATTTGCATGACCATACATCTAAGACCTGAAAATGCTAAAATCCAAACCCAGGCTTATTTTGTTCCAAAACTTGGGCTACTTCCTTGTGGAAGGAAGAGTAATGTTGTGTTTTAAAAAGAGTAACTGTTGCATTATTGTTGTATTATTATATGTAGCTCTTGCATTATTTGAAAGGCTTTCTTTCAGAAAAGGTGAAATTCAAGAGCTTAGAGCTAATACATGAAAACTAAAAGAGAAAGATCCTGGCTGGAAATAAAAAAAAGAATTTAACAACACTTTTGGAAAATAGAATGTACTGTTTATTCATGCATTCAACAAATATTTATTCAAACACTAATTCAGTTTTTAATATGTACCAGATACTATTCTGGGTGTTTGGGATATACCAGTGAGCAAAACAAAGATTCCTGTTTTCATGGAGATGATATTCTAGCAGAGAAAAAGAATAGATACATTTTTTAAAATTATAACATTTAAATATAAAACCACTTTGAAAATAAGAACAAATACACCAATGGGGATGATGGGGCAGGCATCCCAGGCAGCATAAGAAGGACAGGGGGCTTGAGCTCAGTGTGTGGGAGAAAGGGGCCCAGGAGGGTGTGGAACCTCGAACCTGGATGCAGGAACAGAAAGCACATAGGAGAGGCGTCATGAGGTGGAGTTTGACCCCAGCTCCACCACTTACTAATTTAGGCAATTTCCCTGACACTTTGTTCCTTTAACTATAAAACGTGGTTAACCAAAAAATGCAGTTGAACCTTGAAAAACATGGGATTGAACTGCATGGGTCCAATTATATGAAGATTTTTTTTTCAATACACACTATAAATATATTGTCTCTTCCTTATGATGTCCTTAATAATGTGTCCTTTTCTCTAGCCTACTTTATTTTAAGAATACAGTATAATACATATAACACACCAAATATGTTAAATGTTCATGTTATCAGTAAGGCTCCCAGTAGACACCTGGCTACTAGTAGTTAAGCTTTGAGGGAATAAAAAGTTATCTGTGGATTTTTGACTGTGGATTTTTTACTATAACCTTAATCTCTGTGTTGTTCAAGGGTCAACTGTATACATCTGCCTGGGTCAAATTGAGGACTAAATTGAATAAGTTATTTAAAAACACTTTGCATATTATTAAATGCTACATGTATATTTGCTTTTGGCAGTGAGGTCTTCACCCCTAAGGGGAGAAGCAGAGGAAAGAGATTATGGTTAGCCCTGGGGAGCACCCATTTGATGAGCAGGTTGGGCCACAGAGGCAGCTCAAGTCAAGGCCCAGGCAGAGGCAGGATGAGTGGAAGGGAAGCACAAAGAGGAATACACGTGGTTATCTGGGGCAGGCCATGGAGGCTTGAAGGAGGATGAATTGAGGAGTGAAGGGATAAGGAATAGCAGACAGGAGACAGATGGAGTGACTGATGGAGAAAATGGCTCAGGCCAAATGCTGAATCTAAAAGGATTATAAGATTTGAGGGACAGAAAGCTCAGACACCAGGATGAATGTTGGGTTCAAAGATACTGAGGTGCACCACTATTATAAATAGTTATTGGTATAGATGTCTCCCAGCCAGTTTACCATTGGCATGGCTCCTTGGGCCAACCAGAGGGAGAGGAAATACTAGGGAGAGGATGCTCTTAGTCAACCAGAAATATCTTTTAGGCTTGAATCGGGTTGGGTCCTTAGTCATTGCAAGACCTTCTGACATGACCCAGCCTGGATAAAAAGGTTGGATTGAGCAATCAGTTAATTAAGCAGTTATTTCCATAGCCTCTCATCAGCATTCTTCAGAGGGTTGTTTGGTGTGATCAGAAATGCAGGAGCTGTTTCTAATGGTTATAGTCTTAATCCTCCTGTGGCAAAGCAGGGTTTCTCACCCTCAGCACTAGTGACATTTTGGGCTGGATAATTCTGTGTTCTGGGAGCACTGTCCTGTGCAGTGTAGGATGTTAATCAGTATCCCTGGCCTACCAGGTAGTATCAAACACAAACCCACCCCCCCTTAGCTGTGAAGACTAAATATGTCTCCAGATTGTCAAGTGCTCCCCCTAGGGGTGATGTGCCAAATCCACCCACCCTCTCTCACTGATAGCCACTGAATTAGAGAAAAGAAGCTCAGGTGTTGCTCTTAGGACACTCCCAATCCAACAGAGATGCTCATCTTTAAGCAATAAAAACACTCTAGGATGTGAGGCAGGAGCACAGGTAAACACAGGCAAGGAATCCTGCATTAAGGATCTATGCAAATTTATTTTTTCCTTGAGGGAACTGAATGCTGACTATGGAAGGTTAGATTATCTTGGCTATTTTACCTACCATGACCAATAAATTATCTATGACTCTTATTATTATACTTATTTGGCAAATTTACCCAATAGCTTAGAATACTCCCTTTCTAACTCTGCACAGAAATGCCAGTAGCAACCTGAAAAAATTATAAGCAAGAATGTCCATTGTCTTGAAAAATCATAACACAGAATATTTTAACACAAAGAGAAGAAATTTGTAGTGATGACCAGTTAATAGGTAACCCAGGGTTTATAGGTAAAAGCAGTCAGTGTTGGGGAGGGGTAGAATTCCCTCATCTACCTTTCTTTAGTTCTTATGACTAGACTAATAATAGAAGTGACACAAGACTGCATTAACAGGAGAAAAATCAATTTAATATGTGTATGTGAGAGAATCATCATATGAAATGAGGCTCAAAGAAATGATTGAACCAGACACCTTCTTATGTGTTTTAGACAAAGAGACAATAACTCTGTGAGAAATTGACAAGACAAAGAAAGGTAGGGCTCCTTAGAAAGGAATCCAGACAAGGTTTGGGTATTTGTTAGTGAGGAATTGAGACAAAATAGTAAATTAGAAAAGAGGCTGTAAGACTTGTCTGTAGACTCTGGCTTTGAGTTGTTTATCTCTAGCACTAAGGAGGTGTCCCAAGTGCTGGGAGGTCACTTTTCACATGGGAAATTTATTTGCTGCATTCAAGGAGACAAGGGTGGGTCAAGGTACCCTTCTGGCACTGGCTACTGCTCAATTAGTTTAGTGCAAACTAACTAATATGCCATTGTGGGAAATTTGGGGGCAACCTGTCTTGGGCCCAACAGGAGAGAGAAAAATGCACAAGAACCCTAGGAGGGGGTTAATAAGCATGCCCATACTTCTGTCCTCCTGGGTCCCCCACTGAATATAATGGAATAATCGAGGTAAATAAAGAAAACACAGCATATAAGAATGCATTATGAATTAAGGTGATGGTGTGACTGAGTTGGGAAAATCTTGAGGTGTCAGTTAAAAATGAGGAGGACCTGAGACTTGCTCAACTCTGAATTTGGGGAGGCAGACTGGTATAGCAAGGCTCTTAGACAAAGCAGTGATTATTAGAGTTAAGTTGATATTACTGAAAAATGTTAGATTTCTGTATTCCACTAGTAACCCAAGAATATAAATAAACCAGAGACTATAATCCCATATCTGAAAACTTCAGTGCCAGATGAAATTTAGAACTTTTTTTTAAAAAAAGGTAGGCAGTACAGTGAATAGAATTTGTTAGCAATGCTACAGGTTAGTCCATGTCCAGCATCAACAATAAGGAATTCAAATCAAGGAGTCTACCACATCTATGTGCAGCCCAGATCCCCCACACCCTGCAGCTCTGGAATCCTACCCCTTGGGGAAGCCAATGCTATGCCTGCAACAGAACACATGAACATCCACAGTACGGTAAAGAGACCTCACGGTCAGTTCAGGTTATTTTTTTTTTTTTGCTGCCAAATGAGTGTTGTTGACAACTGAACAAGAAACTCAATTTTCAAAGGGTCTTTGGATTTGGAGATTGTGAAAAGGGATTGTGGGTCGGTAGTGATATTTGGGGAATGAGCCTTGATAGTATCGTCTCATCCCTTTTCCTGCTGCTGCTGTCCTCTGTTCCAGGGTCTCCCACACAGTCCCTACCGTATTAGGATCCAACACTAATGTAGTTATCCTGACCCTGCTAAAATGATACACAAGTAACAATAATAAAATTAAACTAAGGCCTTCAGCGGACTTCTGGTGAACATTCAATAAAACCCAGAGACAGGCCCTGGCAATAATCTCCCCACAATCTGGCCCTCGTCTTGTTCTCAGCTCGATCCTGAGCCTCACTCTCTCTCCCTACTCCATCACACATGCCCTCCCTTCCAGTGGGGTGGGCCAGTCACCGCTCACAAAAGACCACCTGCACCTCCTGACCCACACAGATTCCCACACTGCTTCTTCTCCACTGACGTTCTCCCTCTCACTGACTCCACAGATCAGTCTCACCACCTTTTTTTTTTAAAGATTTTATTTATTTTTAGAGAGAAGGGAAGGGAGAGGGAAAAAGAGGGAGAGAAACATCAATGTGTGGTTGCCTCTCATGCACCTCCTACTGGGGACCTGGCCTGCAACTCAAGCATGTGCCCTGACTGGGAATCAAACCAGTGACCCTTTGGTTCGCAGGCCCGAGCTCAATCCACTGAGCTACACCAGCCAGGGTTCACTAACTTTTTTTAAAAATTATTTTTATTGTTATTCTATTACAATTGTCCCAATTTTCCCCTCTTTTCCCTCCCCTGCCCATCCCACTTCCCACTCCTACAGTTAATTCCCACACTGTTGTCCATGTTCGTGGGTCAGTCATACATGTTCTTTGTCTAGTCCCTTCCCCTTCTTTCCACCATTACCCGCCTCCCCCCTGGTCACTTTCAGTCTGTTCCATGTTTCCATGCCTGGGGTTCTATTTTGTTCATTAGTTTATTTTGTTCATTGGATTCCTCTTGTAGGTGAGCTCATATGGTATTTGTCTTGGAGCCTATATCCTAGCAGACCTCTTTGACCAATCTTTCCCAGACACCCTTCCTCAGAATTTCCATCTCTTTCATTTATTTTCCAAGACTAATTTGTACCCTCCCTCTGGATATGTTGTACCACTTATTGGCTTTCTTTTCATTTATCCTGTTTGGGATTTATTAACTTTTTGGTCTTATATGTTGATAGTTTTCATGAAATTCGGAAAAAAATTGACAATATTTAAAAATATATTTTCTCCCCTATTTTATTCATTCCCTCCTCCCGAGAGTCCAAATACATGAATTTAGACTATTGGCTATTATTCAACAAATTATCAATCATCTGTTTATTTTCTTCCATATTTTTCACCTCTCTTCAATTTAATTTGGGTAATTTCTTTAAGTTCCAGTTCACCAGTCTGTTCTTCCACAGTTTAGTAAGATGGCTAAGATGATCCAATAAATTTATTGATATTACATTTAATTTTGAACATATGTATTTTTTTAGATAAAGTGTTTTTAATTTTTTTTCATTTTTGAATTTCCATTTGGTTATTTTTGAACATGGGAAACACAGGTAATTTACATTGCAGCAATGAAAAAAATTAAATTTGAATATTCAATATGTCTGTCCTTTAAATTGTTTTTTTTGTCCTCACCTGAGAACACTTTTTACACTGCTTGCAGTGAGAGGAAGGGCGAGAGAGAACCATCAGTTGGTTTACTCCCACCCGTGTCTGGACAGGGAATCGACACATTGGAGCCGGGATCAAAACCTCAAACTAGGCATGAGCCCTCCTGGGAATGGAACCCACAGCCTTTCTGTCACAGGATGATGCTCCAACCAACTGAGCCACACCGGCCCGAGTTCAATATGTTTGTTCTTAGGTATACCAGTGACAGCACTTGAAGCCACTCTTTAAGGCCATCACTCTGGCTGTTCCCTTCTCTTAACCATTCCCATTTTTATTGTACCTTACCCCTTCAGATTTGCCCCAGAGACTGTAAATTATTTTCAGGTTATAGTTTAGGACAATATGCCTGTCTTTAGTCTTCTTTTCCTGTATTCATTCTGTATCTACCTTCATAAAGCCAATCTCATTGACGTATATAGGAGGGAAAAAATGGTACTTAGTTTGAACAAGATCCACCTACTTCAAAGGGTATCTGTGGCTTAAAAAAAAAATCTCCCTGTCCATTAAAATTCCCGTTTGTACCTATTTCTCTTTACGTTTACCTACCTATCTCTCAAATGTCACCAAGTGCTACATATCAGCTTGCTTACTTCCCCTTTATCGTCTTAATTTGTAGGTCCCGCAAAGAAGACATTTCTATCATCAGAATTTAAAAGATCAGATTGCTGAGTTTCAAAGAAGTTGAGTACTTTGCTGAGCTCTCCAAGGCTTTTTTTTCTCAACCACTATGCTACACACACACACACACACACACACACACACACACACACATTTTACGCATATAAATTTTCACACCAAGCCACAAAGATTCAAAGGTCCAGATGAAAAATTAATATCGAGGGTGGCAGGAAAAAAAAGTTGTGTGACCAGGGCCCACGAGTAGGAATAAAGAGCCACCTTTCATAGGAAATAAGGCAACAGAGGAATGATGATGTCCACGTCCACCCACCACAGTCCCCTGTTTCAAGTGGGTAATTTTTTTAGCCAGGAGCAGCTGCCCTGAGCCCCATGGCAGGAAGCAGTGAGTAGCTACCAGTCATCGCCTGTCACAGGATCATGTGGGTGGCAGGAGGCAGTCCTCTCATGCTCAGGCCCAGTCTCACCTAATGAGGCAGAGCCCAAGGTCAGGATAAAAGAGCCTTGGGGACAGGGCATCTCCATCATTCCCTCCTGAGGTGGTGACGGACTCTGTGCTGCTTGTGCACCCGGTAAGTGTCCACTGGGAACAGAGGAGTGCCTTCCACAGCGGGGTGCTCAGACCAGAGCAGGAGGGCAGGGGGGCAGAGCCTTGGGGACTAGAGTTGTTGTTGGCAAGGACAAGGGCCAGAAAATCTAAAGGAGAAGGGCAAGGGCGTGATGGGTGAGAGAGACCATGAGTCACGAGATTTGTGTGGCTGCTGCTAGAAGTTTAGAGAAACAAAATTGTTTCAGTTGCTGGGTGTTTCTCTGGCCTTAGGGAATAAAATCATTGGCCACTAGATTATGCTGGAGTGGGTGGTAGAGTGGAAAGATAATTTTGAAAATGCAGCCATACCTAGTTATACAAACAAAATGCTGAGGACATTGGTACTTAACAGAGAGAACCAGAGACACCTGTGGATCTGTTTAGACTCCTAGAAGATCCATAGTCAGGGATGGGGGCAGACTGGAGTTGAGAAGCCCTGGGACACACCTGGAGAGCAGGCCTGGGGAGGAGGGCTGTGAAGGACAGAGTGCTGGGTTGAGAGTCAGGGAAACTGGCAGCTGAACTGTGATGTGCTAGGAAATAGCACTGGGCCAGTGAATTTTCCTCTTTTGGTTTTATTTTCTTTGGTTTTGGTTTTAGTTTCATTTATAAATTGAGTTGATTGGGACAAATTGACTCCAAGGCACTTTGCAGTCACAATTTTTTATATTCTGCAAAACTAAGCCATGTCAGAAAGCCTTCCAGAGAGAATGAATTTGTTTTATTCTTAAAGAGGCTTTCAGCTCTAAAATTAGCCTACATTTGACATTTACAAGATTCTTGGTGACATGATAGAATGAATGCTGACCTGGAGCAAATTTAT
>VMDR010016458.1:0-21135 GCA_007922815.1 Macrotus californicus
GGGAACTTTTATGTTAGAATAGGTATAGATTGGGACATTCCTGATTTTGGTCTTGCCTTGTGCATGATGACCTTTGACTTCCCAAATTTCAGTAGCCTGACTTTCACTTTTAGACTTGATTATTTTCTCGGAAGATCCTGTGTGTTCCTGGATTTCATGTTATCTCTAGCCACTACCAGTAAATGATACTAACAAGAGCATCTGAACTCTAAGATAGCTTGTTATTCACAATGTTTTGAATGGATTCGGTCCAGATTTTACCATCTATCTTAACTGCGATTATTGCTGCAGGGAAAGTCTTTATACCATCTAAGGTCTTTTACACTCTCCTTGCCTTGGCCAAGATTCAGAAGCTGTGCCTTCTTTTCAAATCCAAAAAACCCCCTTGGTAAACCTTCTGCATTCACAAGTTAGCCTGACACCTTGAATGAACAGATGTTTTTACATCTGGATAATTTCCAATAGATGATATTTACATGTGCCCTTGGGATAATGTTTCTCAACTATTCCTGTCTCTTTCTTAGTTCTTGCTCCTTTTTCATCCCTGCTTTTTTTTTTTAAGCATTAATCACTACCTGACATTATACTATGTATTTATTTGTTTATTACCTGTCTCCTTGAATAGAACGTAAATTTCCTTGCCCTTTTTGTACCCTTCCATTACCTAGTATCTAGAATAGTGTCTGGCACAAAGGAACTGACTAAATATTTGGCGAATAGATGAACGGATGAGTTTTGTAACCTTGGACAAGTCACTTCTTTTGAGATTCCCATTTTGTTGTCTGCAAAATAAGACCATTAGACTTGATTAGATGATTTCTAAGGACCATTCATATCTTGTGGTTGGGATTTAGGGTACAGAAAACTCAGACCAGCTTGGAGAGCAATGGAGACAGGCAGATAACACAGGGCGTGAGTGATCTGCATGCTACCCTGGAGAGAAAGCTGAGTGGGCCACGTGCATATCCAGGGAAAGAGAAATTCATTCATAGGGAACTACAGATGCAAAGACAAGAGTGTGTTTGGTATGTTCAAGAAATGGCAAGGAAGAGGGTGTAGCTGAAGTAGAAACAAGGGAGGGAGGGTTAGAAATTAGGTCAGGAGGTGGCCCGTGGCCAGATCTTGTTTGTGGGGAGTGAAGAAGGGAGAATGTATGTGCACTTGGTATGAGAGGAAGTACGTGTGTGTGTGATATGGTGTGTGTGGTGAGATCTCGTGTTTGTGTGGTATGTAGTGTGATTTGTATGTGTGTGCTTGATGTGAGATATATATGTGTGCTGCATGTTCTGTGGTATGGTGTGTACATGCAGTATATTTGTCCATGCTTGGTGAAGAGGGGAGTACACCTGTGTGGTATAGTATGTGTAGTAAGTATGTGATATGCTGTGTGGATATGTGTGTGTGTGTGATGTTTAGTTTATACATGTGTGTTTGGTGTGGGTGGGGAGTATTTGTGGAATGGGGGCAGAAATTTCCCCTCTTTTTCCTCTTAGTTTTCCTGGCTGGTGTAATCATTAAACTGTCATGAGACAGATTAACAAGAGAAAATAACAAAATTTAATTATGTGTGTACATATGGTGGTTCCATTAGAATATGGGTTCCACAGGAGGTTTATGTTTATATGCCACCTTGAGCATATGGAGGAGAAAGGGAGCTAGTAGTTTAAAAGGGGGAGAGTGGCAATTCACAGGCAGATGAGAAAGCAAATTCTTGCTGGGCCACCCAGAAACAATGGGACACAGAGGGGAGTCTAATAACAGACAGGGCTAGATTCATCTGTCTGCCACGTCTAGTTCATGTTCTGCGAAGGTGATAGCTCCCTTCCTGGAAAAGGTTTTTCCACCTGAATTCCTTTAGGCAGGTAAGGGGGAGGTAAAAAGCACTTCTTGAATTTGTTTGGTTTTAATGGTCTTTAGCTTAAAATCATCCTCATGCTATGGTGGCACATTCTGGAGAGACTCATTCTAAAACCCTACTGTTCTCTTAAAAATAATCAACTTAAATAATCATTATCCCCAAAAGAGACATCTTTGGGGTGGCCAGTGTCCTCAGATGGTGCACTTGTGTGCATGTGTGTGCACGTGTGTGGTGGTGTACATCTATATTAAAGTTACAACATTTGTTACAGCGAAAGCCAGTCCAAACTCATCCTGCCAGGGTGTTTGAAAACCTCAGCTTGGAAAGAAAAGAAACATTCCACTTCTGATTGTTTCCTTCTGGACGAGCTCACAGTATTAAAAGACCACCTTGTATATGTTAGTGCGTACAAATAAGGAATTCTGCTTGTTGAAATGATCCAGATTTAAAATAACGCGTTGATGTTTTCTGAGAAAGAACACTGTTTTGCTTCTGCTGCATCATCATGACCTTCGAAACCCAAGACCTTATAGCATTGCAAATACATGGTCCACAAACACAGATTCCAAATGAAATTTGCACTCCATTTTAAGTAAGCGCAGAGTTTTAAGATTCATTTGTTTATAATTCTGGTAAAAATGTGGATTTGGAAGCCTAAGTTTTCTTGACCTATATCATTGAGTCCCTTGTGCTCCTGGCAACTTGGGCTGCCAAGAAATATGTATCAAAGTGTCCAGGGCAGCAAAGCGCTGCCACTTTCAACTCTGTTTTATGCATTAGGGTCTGTACCCAAAGTCTCTCTCTTCATTTAATCAGTGAGATGAAATAATATACGGTCTCCACCTTGACCCACATAGAAAACACAACCAAGATATGTTATCTAAGAAGATTGTGAAAAATGCTTCACATATTTGACAGATAACATAAGAGACTTTTTCCCCTAGTCATGATTGCAAGGGTTATATGCAAAAAGAAAATCTGCCCCAAATATGCAGATAAGCAGGGAAAGGGATCAAGGGCAGAGAATCCCCTCTTCTCCTGTGTTAGTATCTGGTGTGTCTCTAAGTGTGCCAAGGTGTGTTTACTCGCTCAATAGCCTGACCCAAACCCAAACCTTCTTAGGTAAAACTGGTGCATTTCCTAATGTGGCCTTGATCCAGGGATAGTTGCTAAGGCATTCTTGGTACTTTCAGATGACAAACTGCGCCTCTTGAAGATATTTCTTACTTAGGAAACTGAACTTGCTGGAGGTAGCCAACAGGATGGAGCAGCAATGTAAAATGGTGGGTTGCTTACTGCTGCAATCGGAAGGCTGTGGCTCGAGTCCCGATATTGCTCTTCACCAGTAACAGAGCCTTCAGAAGGTGGGTCCATTTCCTCCTCATGAAGTTCCTGTGGCCGATATAGCATGAGGCCAATGAAAGAGTGGAAATTAAATGAGCCAGTACATGGAAAGTAACAGCTACAAATTTAGCACTCAGTGTTAATATTCTACTTTTATATCAGGTTTTAAAAGTATATAATACCTAATAATTAAAAATCCATACAGTTTTCAGTGTCTTCACGTACATTTTCTGATGTGCTTCACAAAACCTATTGTTGTAGATATTGTCCCATTTGGCAGAAGAGGACAGATTAGAGAAAAATCTGTGACTTCCCCAGTCCCCACCACTACTGTGTCCCGGAACCACAGTGTGAATCCAAGTCTTCCAAGCCCCTTTGTTCCCTCCAGGAAGCTGATGGACCCAGTACAACATCAGGTTGATGTGTTACTATAGAAAGAATAAAAGAGATCCCACAAGGTTTTAGGATTCTGTGTAACGGGAGAGATGGGGATCCCCTGGATCCCCCTCAGGCTCAGTGATTCACAAGAAGGACTCACAGAACACAGAAAAGCTGTTATATACAAGAGGTGGCTTATTACACAGTGAAAGTAAGTAGGTCAGAATCAGTAAAGGCCAAGAGGCATAGAGCATATGCTCCCGCTGCCCTCTCCCAGCCGTTGTACAGGCAGTGCTTAATTCTCCCAGCAGCAGAGTGTGCTAACTCGTACAGAGTGTTCTTGCCAACCAGGGAGGCCCCCTGAGCCCTGGTATCCAGGGTTGTTTTGTCACGTGGGCATGAAGCACCCGAGTGACTGACCTTAAGGACTCAGTCTCCAGGTCCCCAGAAGTCAAACTGATACAGTGTGTGGCCTAGGGCTCCAGGCAAACAAAACATGTATTCACCATAAATCACACTGTTAGCATAAATTATCTGACATGGCCCAAGGTCTCAATTATACAAAGACACTCCTATCAAGAAGGATATTCTAAGGGCTCCCAGGAGACAGCGAAGGCCTATTCTTTCCTTAGAATGTGAAAGGTCTGAGCACCTCAAGTCTGCTGAACTAACCCTTTACTACCCAGCGGAGGCACAGCGTCTGGGCATCCTGAAGGTATCAGAGTGCTGCAAGAGGGAACAGGCAGGCCGAGCCCAAGTGTGCACCCACGACTCCGCTTCTAAATTTGATTTATATATCAATCCTCTGAGCCACAGGGCATTTTAAGCTATTGCAATGGGTGACGAGAACCTGGAAAGTCTGCCTTTGATTCTAGCTGTGATAGGAGCCCCATACTCCTACTTTGGGCCCCTTAGCATTCTGGGAGACTTCCCACAGAGTGAAGGGGAGAGAGGCTTTACTACCACTCAGCAATCTACTTGGAAGTAAGGGTCGTATTGTTAGCAGATTCAAAATTTCAAGAGTAAGCAAATAAGGTAGGTAGGACTCAGGTACCACAAAACTGAACTCAGAATGGCTGAAACAGCTAATGGATTTATTGTCATACATGACAAGAAGCCCCGACGTCGGACAGTCCCCGGGCTGTTCATTTAAGCACCTTGAGAACATCATCAAGAACTCAAATTCTGTCTTCTGCTCTTCCATCCTGAGCACCTTCGTTAGCTTTCGGCATGGTTAAAAAATGGCTGCAGCCGGTCCAGGCATCACATCTTCACACTCCATTATAGACACAAAAATGGGACTTGTCCTTGTATTTCTTTCAAAGAGCTAAGAAACCCTTCCCTCCCAGCCTCCCTTCGTGTCCTGAGGGCCAAAACTGCTTCTTCCGAAGCCAATCACTGGCAAAGAATACATTTTTTCTTCACTGGGTTAGTATAATTAAACTTCAACACCTGGGACTGGGAATGGGACCAACACTCCCTGAAGCCCATGGTTTCTTGGAAAAGTGTAAACACTAGAACAGATGCAGGGTCTGCTCCAAGAGTGGCAGTTGGGAGTGCTGTTGGGAGGCAGCAGAAGGTGCCTGCCGCAGACTCACAGGTGGAAATGGCACAGCAGCTGAGATTCCCCGCAGCTTCCGCAATCTCTGCTCCTCGGCCGGGGTGCGAGGGGCCCTTTGTGAGCTCACTTTCTTGGACTTAATTGATTCTTAACAGAAAAAATCCACAAAGGCCTAAAGGGCCATGTTTGATGCTCCTATAAGCATTATTTTCCCACTCTTTGCCCAGGTATCTGCCACTAAAGAAAGTCCTCTAGAAGAAACACCCTTTATTTCACAAGTGTATGCATCATTAATTCCGACATGCCTGCCCCCTTGGCCAGATTCTGAAGTCTGCTGACTCGAGTCCCTTAAATCTCTGACATACCTGCTACCTGTGGTCCCGCAGCTGGTTCCCACGTCTGTCACCCTTAAGACCCTTTCCCTTACCCCCTGAGGTATTATCAGATTAGGACTTTTCGTCCCTTTTTCTCTTCCCTCGCCCATTTCGTTTCCCATTGTCCACCTGCCTTCAGGTTTGTTGACATTCCAGTGCAAGATTCTATTAACCTAACAATCTCTTTGACTACTTCCTTTTAACTTACAGAAACAAATCTGTGCTCTCCACTGGTGGAAACAACTTTCTAGCTATTATTTTTCAGTTCAGAAATCATTCAACTGCTTTCATAATTTACTATTTTGTATCTGGCTTTCAAACACGCGGACCCTAGAACTGACAATACATATCACTTAAATCTTAAGTGTTTCCCCCCCAGAGCTGTGCCAGCCCCCACCACCTTCTCTGTGTTTAGCAAGAAGAGACGTTGACATCCTCACCCCCATTAGAGCTCGTTTTCTTCTTCCCACCTCTCTCTCCCTTTGTCGCTTCCTGAGAACCAGCACGACAGCTGCCTCACTCTGTCATTTCCTTATTCTGCCTCCCCCTATTCAACGGCCTGGGAGAGCTGTCTTTTTTATAGGCTGGCATACACAATAGTAGATGGTTCACCTGTAGGTGCAAACGTACTTCATGATCATGTTTTAAGACAGAGGTTTTAGAAGCTGATTCTGGAACCTGTCAACATAAAAGATTTCTCAAGAGTAGGAGGAGTGAGAAAGGTATCACAATAATTCTGTGAGGAGGAGTTAGACAGTGGCATGTGAGCATGTTGTTTTCATAGCTTTTGCGTTTTTTCTGATTACAAACAACGCATGTTCACGGTAGAGAACTCAGGAGAAGAAGGCAGCTATTAGAAGGGATGTGGAGGAGTGTATTGAAGGGAAACATTCTAATGAATAAGACTGAGTCACATCCTGCACTCGCAGTCACTGTCACCGGCATTCGAGGAAAGGACCGATCGTCAGTCCTCGGGCTGGCAGTGTGTCAGCAAACCGACGCTTACCGTTGACATCTAAAACATGCGCGATTGTTTCTTTAAAAAACGAGGCAGGTTAATTTCACAAACATGCAACAACAAGTATAGACAAGTTCCTACTCGCTTCCAGGTAGCCGTCTAGGTCAGGGAGTATGGCAGTGGACAGAGCAAAGCCCTTATGGAACCTATGTCCTTGTCACTAAGACAGACAAAGATGTAAATATACAAGGCACCCGTGCTGGCATCTGGGGGAAGCAGGGGCGGAGGCGCTGATGTGGAAACGTGTGTGGGGTATTGAAGGAACAGTGAGGAGGCTGGCGTGACCGGACTGGGCAAGCACGGGGGTTGCATGGCAAGGAAATGAGGTCAGAGAGGCACAGAGAGGCCAGATCAGGGAGGGCTCCGACTATGGAAGGACTTCTGATTTGACTCTGAGTAAGGTGGAAAGTCCTGGAGGGTTTGGGGCAGATACAATCTGACCTAATTTTTAAAAGGAATGTAAATGGTAACAAATGGACAATTACAGATGAACAACATGGCTAAAATAGAGTGAATATAGAAGAAAAGCATTAACTTACATCATTTTGGAAAGCAGTATTTTGACAGTGTTAGTAGTCTGGATTAGTATTAGTATTAGTATTAGTATTAGTATTAGTATTAGTATTAGTACTAGTATTAGTAATCTGGATTCTCCAGAGGAACAAAACCAGTAAGATAGATTTAGGTATAAATTTTATATGTGTGTGTGTGTATATATATAACTTTATGTATATATACACACATATACATACATACACACACGCATGCCATGTGGTATCTGTCTATCTGTCTGTCTATCTACTCCTCTATGATGTATTAGAAGGAACTGGCTCACACAGTTATGGAGGCTGAGAAGCCCCAGGATCTCAGTTAAGCTGCAGACTCAGGACAGCCCACGGTACAGTTCCAGTCTGAGTCCAAAGGCCTGAGAGCCAGGAGAACTGATGGTGTAAGTTCTAATCTAAGTCCAAAGGAAAGAGAAAACCAGTGTGCCAGCTCAAAGACCATCGAGCAGAGAGGAAGAGTTCTCTTACTCAACCTTTCATTCTATTCAGGCCGTCAGCAGGTTGCATGTGGTACCCACATTGAGAAGGGCAGTCTCCTTCATGCAGTCTACTGATTCAAGTGTTAATTCCCTTCAGAAACACCCTCACAGACACACACAGAAACAGTGTTCAGCCAAATACCTGGGCACCCCATGACCCAGTCAACTTGACACATAAAATTAACCATCCCATACTGTGAGGCTAAAAATAAAAAGAACTATACAGAAATATTTTATTTGAATTGGTAAATTTGTTTTTCACAGAGGTATGGGCTAGCAACTCTGAAACTAATGTATGCGCATTATAAGAGTGTGCAAATAAGTAATTATGGATAATAAGAGCCAGCTATCTGAATAAAGGAGAAGAAAGTTACAGATAAGGAAAAGGGGGAGACTACAATGAACCCTGTCACATGTTGGATTAAAATCAGAGATATCAGTGTGAGTCATGGAGGTAGATAGATAGATAGATAGATAGATAGATAGACTGATAGATAGAAAGAAAGATGTGTGTGTGCACACCTCCTGTTCCCAAGGAGGTGACACCAGCTACAGTAGGGTCCCAACCACCTACATTCCCTTAGAGCTCTGGTTTCGGGGACATATGAAGACTTATGGCAAAACTCCACAGTATGTGACAAAGGGGTGTGTGTGGGTGTGTGTATGTGTTCGCATCTTCCTACTCCCCCCCACCAATAAGCCTCCCTGCTATGATCAACACGTTTCTGCAAGCCCAGAAAATTACTTCCATTGCATCCTTGCCTTCTTTCATTTTAGAAACAGCTCTAAAGACCTCAAATAAGTCTTTTTTGTTTTGTGTAGTTTTAAGCCGAAGCACATGTGGTGGGCAAGGGCCATTGAGGAGATAGGGCCAGGCGGCACGGGGTGACGTGGACCACACAGGAGCCTGAGTAGATGAGTGATTCGGATGTGTCTTCTCCTAGGGCAGATGTGTTGCCAGGCTGCCATAGCTCAGAAGGAGACGCGTAGTTGCCAGGAATCTTCTATAGGAGATTTATTGAGTAGGAGGAGGGTTTGGCTCCTTCTTTTATCTGTTGGCCTGTAACCAGAGTGAAAGGGACTACCCTGTTTCATCAAATCTAAGATTTCCTCCATGGTGAGATGCTCCATCATAGTATGATCTACAAAGAAAGAAGAACCACTGCCAACTGAACTGTGACACATCTTTCATATGAAGATGCATCCCCGTTTCAGAGATGTGAAAGTGCAGACCCCGTGTGTCCGGGAGCTGATGAAAGAGGGCGCATAAAGAGTGGGTTGCAGACTCCTTGCCTAGGCCATTCTGCTGTGTTTTGTTGTCAGACGGATCATTTGAGTTTGCAAGCCTGAATCGGTAATAGCAGCTACCAGGTGTTGAACACACAGCATATGCCCGCCACATTTACATTCATTATCTCCACTCCCTTTGGCTACGTTGTGAAGATGAGTATAAATCTCATTTTACAAAGCAGGAAACTTCGATGCTGGGGTCAGTTAAGTACGAGGGGAAAGCTGCTAGAAGTGGGAGCTGAGATTTGAATTCAGCTGAGTCTCCTCTCCCAGCTGAGAAGCTTTCCGATACTCTAAGGCACTGTCTCTTTGAGGAAGCTGCCTGAGTTGAGGGGCTTTGAGAAGAGTACCAAATCTAAATATGTGTGGACTATTTCAGAAACCAGTTTCTACCCATCACCCAGCTGTCACACAGCAGTAATTGTGAGACTCAGCTCCTCTCCCAGCTAGAGCTAAAAGTGAAAGGAGGGGTGCGGGGGTGGCCATTCACCTGCACAGAAATCACTGCCGACACAATGGGGCTGATGCTTGGTGGAGCCAGGAAGTGCGGCGTCATTGTTTGCCTTCTGTCAAGTCTCTCCGCTGTGGAAGGAGAAAGCCTCTCACAACTCTCTGCGTTGACAGGGCTTTTGGCCTTTGCCAGGGCCTGCAAAGTGAAGGGCTCCAAATTCTTCAAGCATATGCACGAGGTATTTCTAGTACGTTATTTAAAATGTGCCTCGTTTTTGAGCGGGGGATTGATTTGAAGAAGTCTTCGCCATAGCCAAGAACAGAATTTTAACTGATGGCAAAAACATAAAGCCTGGAGGTAATGTTTCATCGCTGTTTATTATTGTATCCCAAGAAGAGGCCTTGACAAGTGTTGGCTGCCGCTGGGTTACCATGGCAGTGATCAGTCAAACAGGAATAGGATTTTCAAAGCCTGCTTAACCCTTTTGCTTACCCAGCAGCGCAAAACTGAAAAAAAAATTTTTGTTGTTGTGCGCAACAGTATTGGATGCAACAAATATGTCCCTTTGTAAGGAGGTCCCAGCCTTGCTCCCTGGGCCGTCGAGCCCCCTCACACCCTTGCTGCAGCTGCAGGGAACGCATCAAGGCCTGCAGGTCCCGATGTCTCCCAGGCCTCTGAGCACAGGCACACGTGGCTTCTCTGCCTGGAACGTCCTGAACCACCTGTCCTAGACCGAGCGCCTCTTCACGGGCTGCGCTGTGAAGATGGCGCCTCTTCCAGAAAACCTTCCCCATCCTTTCCTCCACTCACTGTGGGCCAGGAACACGTCCTGAGTGCTGCGATAACGCTCTGTGTTTACTGCCGCCTCAGCACACACCCTCTTATATCAGTGCTCGCGACAGTCTCTTTTTAGTTTTACTTTTATTGTGGACGCTATTACAGATGTCCCCATTCCACCCCCCACCAACGTCCGCCCCCCCTTCCCTCTGGCCGTCACCACACTGTCGTCTGTTGGCTGTGGGTCATGCATATATGTGCTTTGGCTAATCCCTTCACCTTCTTTCACCTAGTCCCCGCCTCCCCTCTGACAGCTGTCAGTCTGTTCCATACGGCAGTCTTATTTTTTTTTAAAGATGTTATTTTTTTATTTTTAGACAGAAGGGAAGGGAGGGAGATAGAGAGGGAGAGAAACATCAATGTGTGGTTGCTCCTTGTTCGGATCCTTTCTGGGGTCCTGACCCACAACCCAGGCATGTGCCCTGGCTGGGAATAGAACCAGCTACCGTTCGGTTCACAGGCCGGCACTCAGTCCACTGAGCCACACCAGCCTGGGCTCGTACAGCAGATGGGCTTCTCTTCTTGATGAAGAAAGTCTAGAGCTGGTCTGCTTGGATTTGAAGCTCTCCTTCATTACATACTAACTGTGATCTTATGCAAATCACTTGACCTCTCTGAGCCTCAGTTTCCTGTTCTGTGAGAGGAGCATAATAACAACGTCTACTCTGTGGAATTACTCTGGGGATTAAATGAGATAATATCAGCAAAATCCTTAGTACCAGTGAAGGTTCAACACACAGTAGAGTAAAAACCTGTCTTGCGATAGAGTCTAAGCTCCGTGAGGGCAGGGACCCTGTTTTTTATTTTGAATATTCAGGGCCCAGTAAACATCAGGCACATGGTGGGCACTTCCTAACAACCTGACACATATGATCAAAGAATGGGTTTCTCTACATAAATGAATTTTGCACATAACTAAAGCTTACCCCAGAACACACACACACAGAAAATCCTTTCTTGTTTCTGATTATAAGATTAGTTTAATTGTTGGTGCACATTTGGAAAACACAGAATTATAAGGAACAAAATAAAAATCACCAGGGATGCTACTATCCACTGTTACTATGTTCGTGTCTCTCCTGTCACATATGCTTGCTTCCTCCTTTTAGGCACAGGTACACAGTTATATTGTACTGAACTATTCCAATTTCACTTTAAAAATGTTTGTGGGACAACATTTCTCTATGGATGGGCAATTTTTATAGTGAGTATCAATGACACAATGAACTTTCCTGTGTCAGACATCTTTGCAAGCGTCTTCCATTGTTCTTAAAACTTTTCTCTCAGACGGTTCCCACTATTTACCTGTTTATAAGATGCCCATGTTACTGTGTTTTTATCAACACTGGATTTTACTTTAAGAAAGCCTCTTTGCTAATTTGATGAAAATGGCATCTCATTCCCCCAACCCATCCCCTCTGTAAACTGATGACACATCTCCCCATGTAAACCGGATGACCAAGTTTGGTCGTTCCGAGCATCCTGTACCTCACCTCCCTGCATCTCCATGCACTTCCCTGGTGCTCAGGAGGCATGTGCAGCTCTTTGTCCCTGCACTGAATAGCCCTAGATGGCTTAGTTTTCCCACACATCAGTCCTTCCGTTTAATTTTTTATTTCTACACTGTTAACCACCATATGTGACTTCAAGCTGCTTCCAACAAGACACCACCTCTTCAAGTTCTCTATTTTGGATTCATTGTGTTCACACTCATTATGTGCCTACGGAGCACAAGGTTTTGTGAAAAGATTTTGAAGGGAAGAGGAATACAAATATTGACTGGACATACGAAGTACCGACCCTGAAAAAGAAGATAGATGGGTAAACAAATATACAAAGGAGTCCACTGGGGAGAGGGGCAGAAGTCGGAATTAGGACAGAGGATAAAAGCAACTAGAATTTCTTAAAGCATGGTCGCTTTAAAATGTTGCCCACGAAATTCTCATTTTGTCAAAACCTTCTAACTTGTTGGCATAGAAACCAGATAAACAAAATTATTTAAGTCCCGCACTAAATGAGGTTAAATAAGCTTTCTTCTATGTTAAGGGCTCCGATCCTGCTGGCTCTGACTGCAGGAGCTTCAGCTGGGTCTTCAGAAGGCAAGCTTGTGCTTGTTTCTTTGGCCTCGGCTCTGCTCCTTGCAGGGGAGGTTTGGTGCTGGGAGGATCCAAACACATTAAACGCTGGCTCCGTTGTAGCAGGGAGCCAGGATGGGGTTGACAACATGGCTTCTCTGTAACTGAACATTGTGAGCTCTCCCCTTTTGTCATCTCTTTTAAAAAGATGCTTATGGGGGGTGGGGGGTGGGATCTAATTGATTCAAATGTAAACATTGTTCAGTCTCTTGGAGATTTTTGTTGCATGTGGCCAAAACGCACATTTTGAAAACGCCCCTTTACATTTATTTCCCAAATGCCTACTGTGTTCCAGACACTAAATATTTGACTATGGGTTTGCAAATTCTGAACTAGAATTGTTTTCTTTCATTTTCACCCAGATCTGCTGGCATCATCTGAGCCCAAACACAATCTATAAGAAGGTGGTGTTTTTCTCTTGTTGGACCTTGTGTGTGCAGTACAGAACCAACCTCAGCAGGGGAACAGCCAATTTATTGAAACACTTATTTCATTTCCCATGTAGTGCTTCTTGTGATTGCGAAGATAAAGCAACTTCACAACCAATAATGAATGAATAATGGGCAATTTCTCTAGAACTGCTTTTCATTTTTGTCAGCTTTATGAAGGTTTTCATATTTTCACATACCTATTTCCAAAGAGTGTCAGTGTATTGGGAAAACGTTATGATCACTAATTTGGCACACAATCTTTACAACTCCAGAGAGAACATAGATCATTTATCGCCAGTTGTTTCAATAATTTTTCTACAATGAAAGGATGCATGAGGCTAAAAACTTCCACCCTCTATTTCCTTTTGCATTTGCCTATGTATAGACTTTTGTAACCAACTCTTTGACTTTCTATCACCATTTAAAGTTGGTGGGAAGAGGTTGACCATTTGAGTTAGGCACCCACAAAACTATTTTTAAAAAGTTGTTTAGGTGGCTGACTCAGGACCATTCCTTTGGAGCTGGTTGTGTACATGTTATGCTGTTACTTAGCAATGTCTCCCAGAGCTGCTGATGCATAAGGTACAGGTGGTCCTCCACTCAAAGTTCAATGCATAGTATTAATTTGAGTTGATGTAAATGAAATGATGAGTTTAGTGACAATGAGGAATCACAGGGTAACAGCTGGACATATTAAGATCAATATTGTGGCATGATTTCTTTAGGTCACATATCTGAGAACTGTCCTTTGCTCTCATCACTAACAGTTTCATCTGCCTCCTGCCCCTCTACATGAAGATCTTGAACAAACACTAACATGGCTTCTAACAGCTCAAGGCCAAGTCCCCGAAACAACCAGGTCCCCTTAAGTTCCTGCTTTGGAAAGCTCAAGACTGAACAGATAGGGCCCTGGTGTCCCAGTCTCTGTGGGAGGGTAGAAGCTTCACTTCCGTAAGTGATAATTAACAAACACAAATGGCCTAATCACTGTGACCCTACTTGCTTTTTGTCATTTTCCAGTTCCCCGGACTTTGCTCTCAAGCCCCAATCTGGTTGCTGTATCTCTGCGTGGCATGGAGCTGAGCTCAGTTTCATACTGAAGTCCTTTACCTCTACTGTGGTAGTTCCTGAAGAAAGTCTGTTTGTACCACCTTTAACTAATGTCCAGCTTTGTTTTTCTTCAACATATCCAGCCCCAAACTCAAACTCAACCAATTAAAATACAGATGCATAGGAAATTTAGCTCACCTCAGAAACATGTCAATAGCAACAGTCTCTGAGTTAATTAGAGTAGAATGGCATCTGGACACAATGATGACAACGGGTGATGTATAGTCCATTCTAGTAAGAGAATTTGAAATAATGCTCTGCTCATCTCGATCATTCCCACCATAAAGTGAAAGAAACCAAGAGGGACGTCTTTTTGCAAACAAGTAACTAATCAAGATGCTGTAGTCAGAAATAAAGGCATTGCCCTTATCAAAAGGGTTCACTTCACTTTTCTTTTGGTGATGACTTCATTTCTGTTGGGCATTCCTGGGGGTAGGGGGTAGGAGGTAGGTTGTGCTAGATTTCCTAACAGACAAACTGGGGAGATGAGGTGGGGACTGAGTGGACGTTGTGGCTGGCTCTCCAACAGGACGTTCTCAGATAATTTGACAAAGCCATGCACCTTTCCTGTGATTGAACAAATGAGCCATGAGGTGTGGATTGCTGGAGTTACCAGTGGTGTTTGGCTCCTGCATGTGGACAAGGACGCATGTGGGCCCAGTTGTGCTGGTAGCCACATTATGACAACCAGGGAACCAACCTTGGCATAGAGTTAGTGGCATAAGTAGCTGAGTGGAGAAACAGAAGTACACTGGGTTCCAGATGATATTACTGAGAGCCTAAATCAACCAGCTGTACAACCTGCCCCTGCTAAAGTTACATAAGATAACAAATTTTCTTATTGTTTATGAATCTCGAGTTGGTCCTCTGTTACTCGAAGCCAGAAATATCTTTTTTTTTTATTTTTATTGCTTACACTATTACAGATGTCCCTCCTCCGTCCCCACCCCTGCGCCTTCCCCACCCTCCCTTCCCTCTCCCTCTGGCCGTCACCACACTGTTGTCTGTATCTATGAGTTATGCATATATATTTTCTGGCTAATCCCTTCACCTTCTTTCATCCAGTCCCACTTCCCCCATCCCCTCTTACAGCTGTCAGTCTGTCCCATGTGTCCATGCCTCTGTCTCTATTTTGTTCATCAGAAACACCTTAGTTGAGATAGGAATCTGCATGGGTTCTGCAAGCTCTTCCTCTCCACTAGCAGAAGCCTAACCCACAAGAGTGAAACAGTGTTCTCCAGGGAGGAAAGAGGGGTCTTCTAGCTCATGAGCTCCCCCCAAAGGAGCAAAACTGTCAGTGGGACATGAACAGGGGAAGATGGGCCTCCTAAAATTCAGCCTGATCAGCTGCCAGAGGACATAGATGTTTTAATGACGGGAGGTGGTTGGGGAGGAAACAAGGAGTGATTTTAAAACCAGCAATTCTGGGGAGACAGGTAAATGTGTATGTATGTCTGGGTTGAGAGGTGATGTAGTTTTAGGTGAGCTAGATGGGGAGATGAACATTGAAGGGGAAAACTGATGAGGAAGGTAATGTAAGAGGAGAGTAAAGATTTCTTTCTCAGAATCTGGCAAAGTATGTTACCTTTGAACCACCTGGTTTATTTGTTTAGTTTATTTGTTTAGTTTTAAAGATTAGCGAGAACTTAGTTCTGACTCCATCTGGTCCTGGTGATTTTTTAAATAATAGCTCTTTTAAACCTTTTCTAGTCTCTTCTGTGGCAATCGGTCTTTCATCAATATTCTATGGCATATTTCAAGTTTTGTATTTCCTCTTGAGTCAATTTTGTCAGTTTATATTTTTGCAAGAAAATCATTTATTCCTCTGTTTTTTTAAAAATGTCATTGAAACTAATATTCTGCTATAAAGTTTTAATGTCTTATCTGTGATTATCTTTCTCATTCCTTAGCTTTTATGTGTTTTCCTTCATCAAATTCCTGTTGATCTACCTTATTAATTTATTGATTGATTGATTTTTCGAGACAGAGGAGAGGAGAGAGAGTACCCATTCACACATTCATTGATTGATTCTTACCTGTGCCCTGACCAGGGATCTAACCCAGCATGTTGGCGTATCAGGACAATGCTCTAACCAGCTGAGCTACCCATCCAGGGCCCACCTAATGAGATTTAAATAGCCTTTCTACTATTTTACTTATTTCTTTGCTTTTTTGCTCATTATTTTCATGTTTTGTTTTTTCTACTCTTGTTTTGTTTTGTTAATTGCTTTTCTTAATTTTTAAAACCTGAGTATGACATTTTCCTTTCAGTCTTTAATCTTTATGACAAAGGCATTTGAATCTATAAATGCTTTTCTCAGAGATTCCCTTATGTCTTATTGATTTGACATAAATAAGTCCCTTGTAATTGATTTCTAAACATTTGGTTGACCAAAAAGTCCAGTTAGTTTTTTTCCATAAAATAAGAGATTTTTCATTTTCACCAATAACTTTATTGATTTGGATATTTTGAGTGTGTTGGCTATCTTCCAAGTGGTATAACATTGATTATTCTCAATTAATGTCTCAATTTGATTGCTATCAACCTCAACTGGTCTACCCAACCGTGGAGCATCATCCAGCGAGAAATCTCCAGCACAAAACTTCGCAAACCACTGTTACACGTTCAACCATTCACAGCACTTTCCCCACACATTGCACAAGTCATTTTTTGTGCTTCAGTTTCGTTTCTACCTCTCCTGAAATCATAAAGCGTAATATGTCAAATGGTTATATATTTTCTTTCATCTTCAATATTAAAACGGCTGCACAAAAATTCACCAATTTCAATGTTTTTTTTAAATGCATACTGATATGACAGCTGTCACATACAGTCTAAAAACATTATTTTAAATGAAGTTAAAGACAACTAAGCTCTACTAGAGCTATCGTAAGGAAAAAAACCAAGCAAACTTTTTGGCCAACCCGATATATAACTTATAGTACCCTTTGGGAAAAAATTAATAATTATTTATTATTTCTTCAGCTTTGTAAACAAACACAAATTTTTCTCCCTTGAACATGGTGATGGGGGAACAGAATGCCTATATTTGTAATGGAATTTGAGATATACTGACAAACATTTATGATCACTAATTTTTAGGAGGAATATGATTAATTTTTGAGATACTAGAAGAAAAATGTAATGCCCACATAAGAGACTTTGTTCATCAATTGCTGGAATTTTACTCACCTAAAAAGAAAGATTTCAAATCCTAGGAGAATGATAATAGGAGCCTCCAAATACGTCTCATGTTTTTCACGGTTTGCCTTTTGGTCGCAGACGCCGGAAATGTCTAACTCGGCAGTCGCTTTGTCCGCCTGAGGGTTTTTTTTAATGTTCTTAGCAGCGTCTTTTAAAGAGAAGCTTTTAATTGTGATAAAGTCCAATTTATCATTTTTTGCTTTATGGTTTGTGCTTTTGTGTCATCTAAAAAATCTTTGATTAATCCAAGGTCACAAAGATTTTTTAAGTTCATTTTTACCTATGGTTCAAAATATAGTTGAGTTTTTTTTTGTTTTGTTTCAATAGGAATGTCCAGCTGTTCCAGCAGCATTTTTAAGTTCCCTGGTTCCGTTTGCTCTATTGACTCTCTCAGTTCATTTTATCTTCATTATATCTTCCAGGAATTTTGTTTCACGCTTGCATTAGCTAAGACCTGAGTTTAAGCTTTAGTAATAAAACACTTGAATACTTTAGGAAGGAAGGGGAGGGAGGGAGGAAATAAAAAGCAAAACAAACAAAGTTAATTGAAGATCTTTGGGCCACTGGCCCTGGTGTGCCTCCGACCTTACACACAGCCCAGGCTTCAGGAAAGGTCTGAGCCTGGGGCCCTGCCTGGGGAAGGCATCTCTGAGGTGCCTGCCTTAGGGCCAGTGCACAGGACAGCCCTGGTAGGGCTCTCCTGGGGAAGAGGGTGTCACAAAAAGAAGGCTCTGAAGGAGGGCTAGAGGCTATGAAAGAACTCTCTCCCCCTTTGAGTTATATTCAGGTTTGAGTCATTATTTTCGGTGTAAAATACCAAGAGCCCCCACATCTGAGTAGGTAATCTCTTGTTCTTGCTAACACTCAGGTTAGTATATGTGAACAAGGCCAATATAAATTTGGCAGCCTAGTAAAAAACCAAGGGCAGAAAGGTTTTCTCTGCTCTTCCTCCTCCTTCTTTCTGGAAGCCAAGATAAAGGAACAATTAGTCCACCACCCAAATAACTGTTTTAGCTTCAGCTGCCAAAAATTGTGTATTCCTGCATGGCGCTGGCTACAAGACGTAGAAATCTAGAGATGTGGCGCACATGAACCTTACCGGAATTGGAAAGCAGTTAGTGCGCCACCTCCCCTATTACATTCATCCTTGCGGAAGCGGGCCCCTTTGTTCCCGGTTGTTTCCTTGTTATCTTTGCATTCTGGAAGAGACAGCATGTTAGTTACACGACTCTCTTGGACACTGACCTGCACATTGCTGTTGTATTACAGTTAAAATCACACTGAGAGCTGGTATAATGCGAGAGTTGTGTATCTCTAATGTGTTGGTCATGTCCATCAACATTCTTGATAAAATCAGATTCACACATTCTGCTGTGATCAGCACATGTGAGACACAATTCTCGGTCAATCACTTGGTCCACTTGCTCTAGGCAGACCTCGCTTCAGGCTGAATCAATACCATACCAACCAGTTAGAAATTTGAAAACAGAGAGACTTAGTGAAGGTTGCATACATAAGACGTGAAAACTCCTAAAGCAATTTGGTAAGTTGCTGAATGTTTTATGCTTTCATCGGACCTTACTCATAGCATGTTATACCCAGCCACATTCACACCTGTTCCCCCTTGTGCCATGAGCCCCTTGGGGACTAGCTATGTCTAGTTCATGCAGACATCATCAGTACATCTCATTCATTCTCACATCCAGAAGAGTGGCTGACTCAGAATGTGTGCTCAATAAATACTTGTTGACTTTGAAAATTGTTTAATGCTCTGAAGACACAGAAGACAATGCCTCATACCCGCAGCTGTCACAGAGCCTGAAGAGCTGACACTGTTGATGTCAATGACACAATCAGCAGGCTGGAATCCAGCCTGAACCTAGCAATTTGGAAAGTTAGGCCCCTAAAACCACAAAGAAATGAATAGGAATCCAGGCGCAGACCCATGTAAAAGTTCTTTTTAACTGTATTTCCACAAGTACAGGATGGTGTCTGCCTTGATAGCTGCCCTCTATGTGGAAGAGATCAGCAGTTTTCAGTGGCCGCCAGCTCAGTGCAGGTGGGATGTGGCAGCTCACAATGCTAACGGAGTCTAAATGATAAGGAACAAACGCTTGGGGTGCAGTCTAGGGAAGCAGCACTTACTGAGCTCCCTGCTGGTCAAGCCACATGTAGAGTGAAACGTGCAGTTTCCAGTACTACATTCTAAGGGGAGAATTGGCACTGAAAGCAGGTCCTGTAAGATGGGAACAGATGAGGATTAACTTGTGGTATGTGCATGGCTCTGAATAATTTGTGACTCACTGAATTCAACCAGCGAGAGAGGGCCCTGTCATGTACAATGTAGTTAGGAAAATGTTTTCTTCGTGGTTTCGGATTGAATCGTGCCTGAGAGCTGATTTTTGCCTTTGAGAGACACGTGCGCATGATCTGGTAGTGGTCTGTTAGAAGCAGCCAACATCAGGGGGTTGAAGAAGCAAACGCCCTGAATGTCATATGTCCTAGTACTTGCCTCCCTGCTATCTTCTTATTTTACTTTATTTTTTATGTTGTGATTTTTTTATTGTTTATTCTATGCAGTTGTCCTATTTTTTTTCCAGTTCCCCACCTCCATCCTGCCCAGCGCTCTCTCCCAAAGTCAATCCCCTCTCCACTGTCCATGTCCACAGTCATTCATACCTGTTCTTTGACTTATCCCTTCTCTCCACTATTACCCCCTCCTACCTCCCCTCCTACAGCTGTCAGCCTGTTCATGTTTCCATGTCTCTGGTTCTAGTTTTCTTGTTAGTTTATTTTGTTCATTAGGTTCCAGTTATAAATGAGGTCCTATGGTATTTGTCTTTCGCTGCCTGGCTTATTTCACTTAGCATAATGCTCTCCAGTTCCATCCATGCTGTTGTGAAAGGTAGAAGCTCCTTCTTTCTTTCTGCTGCGTAGTATTCCGTCGTGTAAATGTATCACAGCTTTTTAATTCACTCATCTACTGATGAACTGTTTCCATCACTTAGCTGTTGTAAATTGTGCTGCTATGAACATAGGGGTGCATAAGTTCTTTTCAAGTGGTGTTTCAGGGTTCTTAGGGTATATTCCCAGCAGTGGAATCTCTGGAGTCATAAGGCAGTTCCATTTTTAATTTCTGAGGAAATTCCATACTGCTTTCCACAGTCGCTGCACCAGTCTGCATTCCCACCAACAGTGCACTAGCCTGGTGTCTTCCAAATGCAGCCGTTAGCCAGGATTTTCTTGTGCACAGATGCTGTGGATCCTTCTTCTGTCTCAGCTTAGCCACAAACTTCCTTTTCCACTTCAATGCCAGGAGCTTAGATTGATTCTCCTGGGGCTGGCTACTGACATGGGGAACTCTTAGAAAATGTAGATGCACCAATATAAACAGCCACAGTCAAACTTCTGCTCTGGCTACTGCCTGTGCCTTCTCATCTCCTGCAACCCCTCTCACCCCTGATCTGTGCATGACTGTCCTGCCGCAGCATCCTTCTGCCCTCCTCGCCCTCTTGCTTTGATTCCTGACTCACTCAGCCTTCTGCCTCCCCTGCCTTCTCTGTTGGTTGCTCATTGACAGACTCCACCCACTGGTCTCAGCAAACACGAGATCCCCTTATTCTGAGTTTCTTATTTTTTCCAGCATTTACTTTCCAGACGCACAGCTACTTTGAATGAATGTGCAGTTTTATGAAGGGATAGAAAAAATAATTTATATACACTTCTACTTTATATAACATTATGAAACACTAATTTATATACAACTTAATCCCTTTTCTTTAAGTGGCATTCTGTACTTTCTGTCTTTCAGCATTACAGGCCAAGGGCACAGCCTCACAGTCAAACGTGTGCCAGTTCAAATGCTGGGCCTGCTGCTAACAGACTGTATTAACTTGGGCAGGTTATTTAGTATCACTGAGCATTAGTTTTTCCATCCGTAAAATGTGAATTAAAACTATCTAATACAACCCTGGCTGGGTAGCTCAGTTGGTTAGAGCATCATCCTGATACACCAACGTGGTGGGTTTGATCCCTGGTCAGGGCACACACAAGAATCAACCAAAGAATGCATTAATAAATGAACCAACAAATCCACGT
>VMDR010016459.1:0-21130 GCA_007922815.1 Macrotus californicus
AGACTTTGTTGAGTCTGTAGAATTGCTGTTATAAGAGGCAAAAGACAAACTTTATTTAGAAAATTAAACACAAAAAGAGACATCTCCCCACCCTGTTTACTCTTGACTCAAATTGCAGCACAAGCATTAAAGAAAGCCTTGCTAAACTCATTGTGTTCTCCAGTGAACATTAAAATTAACACCCACATGAATATTATAAAAATAAAGAACAGAATGTTCACAATAAACCTTAGGAAGATTCTGATGAAGATAAGGCCAGTTTTGTTTTTTAATGTAATGCTGTTACAACTTACTTGCAACATTATTCCCTGCACGGAGGGCCCCCTAATTATTTCATCATGCAGCAGGAAATCCTGGTAGGCCATATATAAACAGCCTGAGGCAGGAACCTCTTCACTGATAGAGTAGGACATCTGACATCTGTGCAGCCTGCTGCTCGCCTGCCATAATTAACCAGGAAGCTCAGGCATTAACTAATGCAAAGGCAACTGGGAGCTTAGGATAATGTCGAGTAGCAAAGGTCTTTCCTAATCCAATAAATTCCTATGAAGATAAAGAAGTGACAGCAAATAGGTGACAATTTTCTCAGGAACTAAACCTTTGTGGTCTTTTTCCTGTTTTCTAAGAAGTAGCAAGCCATCTTTCTTACCTCTGCTCCCTCTCTACTTCTCATGTATGCATAATTTCCCTTGACTTTGAATGAGACTTAAGTGCACTTAAAGGTTGCTGGATTTAGCTCTTGACATTGTTTATGCTTATGGCTGGAGTGAGGGTGGGAATCCATTTCTGGGCTTCACAAACTAAATGAAGTCCAGAATGGAACTATAGAACGTGTCCAGGAATTGAGCCAGCACCTGCTTGATAAGCTAGTTGTTTCTACCAGATAGTTATTGCTTATTATTCTGTTTGGAGGCAAATGCTAAGGACAGTGAATGATTTGAATTGCCAGGAATTTCACTGTATTATCTGCTAGGAATATATAATTTTCATATTTTATTCCAGTGTTTTTATTAAACAAGTATTTACTGAGTATTTACTATGTGTTACACACTATGTTTGAATAAGATCATCTCTATTCAGGGCTGAAGAAGACCATCTCTGTCTATGAACTTGGTCTCTTGAAGGAGACAACCACATAAAGCAAATAATATGAAATTGTAGTGTCTTATAATATGGACTGAGATTTGATAAGGAGGAAGCAACTAACCTAGGAGGAGAATCAGGCATGATAGCATGGATAGCATAGACATTTGTTCTGCATCTGAGTGCTGAGTAAGTCCTTCAGGTTCACAAAATGAGGAAGAGTGTTTTAGAATGAGTAACAAACAAAGACACTGAGATATTGAAGAGCCAGGGATGCTTGAGGGAGTGCAGGGAGGATTAATATTGTGGGCAGAAGACAATAGAAGAAGACAGACTAGAAATGTGGTCCTTGGATTTTAGGGGCCATGCTAAGGAATCATTGTGCAGGCTGTGATTAGTTTGATTTTCTCTTAAAATTAATGAAAAATTATTGATGGAACTATGCTTTTGGAAGATTGTTCTGTCAAACATGTGTTAGATAGATTGAAGAGAAAAAAAAAGATTTGAGTCAGGAAGACAGTGAGAAAGCTGCTTCAGGAGGTACCATCCACATGCATTTGTTGATTCCTTCAACAAATAAATGCCTAAGAAGATAAAAAATATATACCTTTAAATTTTGATGTCTTGGTATTTTAAATGATACTGGTTTGGCTTCAGAATTTATTTCTTAACCCTCTCTCTTTACTCCTCAACACCATTTACTATTCTCTATTTCTGAGCCGTCTGAAACCATAAATCACCGTAATCACACTCCTTCGAGGTTAAAGCTCTTGGTCAACATTTCAATGATCTCAACACTACTTGAGTTCACCTCTTTGAAGTTCATGATTTGCTAACACTGATATAGCAGATATTTGTTTGAAATGATCTCTAGTGGGAACTTCCAGTCAAGATGGAGGCATAGGTAGATACACTTTGTCTCTTTGTGCAACCACAAAAAGAATTACTACTAAATCTCAAAACAAATAACACCCAGAACTGTCAGAAAATTGAACTGTGTGGAAATCTGACAACCAAGGATTTAAGGAAGTCACATTTACCCAGATGGGTAGGAGGATCGGAGACATGGAGGTGGAGGGGTGGAGCGGCGAGAAGACATGGTATGGCTTGGAAAAGCTGTAGTGGTCACAGAACAGGCCCAAATTCACATGTGTAGGATAAAAGTCAGGAGAGATACCTTGGGACTGATAATCACAGCCCAGGAATGCAGCACTGGGAAGGTAAATCCCCACAACTTCTGGTTGTTAAAACCAGTGGTGGTTAGGGTGGCAGAAGACACTGCCAAATTTTCAGGAAACTCCACTTAAAGGGCCCACATGGTCTTAAAATGTATACAAACCAACTCACACTGGAATTCAACATCAGGGCAGCAGCTGGAAGGGCTTCAGTCACATATGAGAAGCGGGTGAAGTTACTGGAAACAAGGCCAGGGACAAACCTCCAGAAGCCAGGCAGCGGCAGTGTTCCCGCTCCAATCCCTATGTTCACACAGAGCCAGAAAGCAAAGAATACAGTTGATCCATCCTGGTGATTACCTAAGGCTCCACCCTACACAATTTTCAGGTACCTTTTCTACAATGGGCCATGCTACTAAGACAGGGAGTCAAAGCAGCTTTACCTAATACAAAGAAACAAATATAGGGAGGCTGCCAAATTGAGAAGACAAAGAAATATGTTCCAAATGAAAGTACAGAACTAAACCCCAGAAAAAGAACTAAGTGAATGGAGATAGCCAACCTATTAGGTGCAGCGTTCAAAACACTGGTGATTAGGACGCTCAAAGAACTCATTCAGTACGGCAACAATGTAAATAAAGAAATGAAGTTTACGATAAGTGAAATAAAGAAAAATCTACAGGGAACCAACAATGACGGGAAGGAAACTGGGATTCAAATCAATGATTTGGAACATAAGGAAGAAATAAACATTCAACCAGAACAGAAAGAAGAAACAAAAATTCAAAACATGAGGATAGTATAAGAAAACTCTCAGACATCTCCAAATGTGCCAACATCCAAATCATAGGGATGCCAGAAGAAGAAGATGAAGAGCAAGAAATTGAAAACTTATTTGAAAAAATAATGAAAGAAAACTTCCCTAATTTGGTAGAGGAAATAGACATACAATTCCAGAAAGCACAGAGTGTCCCAAACAAGATGGACACAAAGAGGACCACACTAGGACACATCATAATGAAAATGCCAAAGGTTAAAGATCAAGAGAGGACCTTAAAAGCAGCAAGAGAAAAGCAGAGAGTTACCTACAAAGGAGTTCCCATAAGGCTGTCAGCAGATTTCTCAAAAGAAACTTTGCAGGCAAGAAGGGTCTGGAAAGAAGCATTCAAAGTGATGAAAAGCAAGGGCCTACAACCTAGATTACCCTATCCAGCAAAGCTCTTTTTTAGAAAGGAAGGGCAGGTAAAGTGCTTCCCAGACAAAGTAAAGCTAAAGGAGTTCATCATCACCAAGACATTATTACATGAAATGTTAAAGGGACTTATTTAAGAAAAAAAAGATAAAAACTATGAATGTTAAAAAGGCAACAAATTCACAACCATCAACAACTCAATATCTAAAACAAACCAACCAACCAACAAACAAATAAAAAAACTAACTAAGCAATCAACCAGAACAGGAACAGAATCATAAATGTGGAGATCATTTGGAGGGTTATCAGCTGGGAGGGGGAAGAGGGAGAATGGTGGAAAAGGTACAGGGATTAAGAAGCATAATTTGTAGGTACAAAATAGATGGAGAATGTTAAGAATAATATAGGAAATGGAGAAGTCAAAGAACTTATATGCATGACCCATGGACATGAACTAAGGGGGGAATTGCTGGAGGGAAGGAAGGTACTGGGCAGAGGGGAACAAGAGGGGAAAAACTGGGACAACTGTAATAGAATAATCAATTAAATATACTTATAAAAGAGAAATGATTACTAGTGGGTTTATAAGAGACAAAGAAACCTAACAAGCAACGATTGGGAAATACATATGGTCAATTAGGATTTGACCTTTTTAAAAAGTAGGCTCCAGGAATCTGATAAGCAGAAGTCTGTGGGATTCAGAACAAACATACTGTATTAATTATTATTATTCATTTTATATTGCCACATTGTACACAATGCTATATAAATGGTTGACAGTGTTGGCGAAAGAATAATATCCCAGCCCTTGAGTGCTTATAATTTATGTAAACACATCCTTTTATTTTGTTTTTCTAAGCTATATCTCTGACTTGCAATTCTGCTTCTTTTGCTCATATCCATATTTCATCTCTGATTTTTGTATAAACTAAAAAAAAATGAGTTGTTTTAGAAATAGCACATGTTATTCCAAAATAGAGTTTCTCTCTCTAATACTAGAATTATCGCATTGGGAATTCTGAGTACATGTCCACTCCCTGGCTGGGGTCCTCCAGCGTGTGTGAAGTGAGAAAAGGGGAGAATAGTGGAGCCTCTGTGGAGGTGAGTGGGGCTCGAAGAGCGCCGTGTTATTAAGAGCTTTGCCAAGTAGAGTATTAAAATTCTTTGCCTCCTAACGTGTTTCTGCTGCTACGAAAACACAGAGGAAGCCACGTAGAGAAGATCAGTAGCAACATTTATTATCACCCTCGATTCCTTGCAAGTTCTGAACTGTTAATTCACCAGTTCATCGGTCTCCCCAGTGAACATTCGTGCGATACGACTCCTTTATTTTACCTTCCCACGAAAGTCTTTAGTTGGCTCACTTTAGCAGCAGAATGATGGCTTTATACAGCCTCTCAGGTTCTTGTCAAATATTGGTGAGCACCACATAGACTCACATTCAATATTTGTCTGAATGTGGTAGGAGAGCGCTTCCATTTCATTGCAACTATGCGTGCGGTTTCACTGCCTTTTATTTTATTACGTCAAAACGTTTGAAAGACACAATTAGATGTTGACGCAGCCTGTATTAGTCTCTACAAAGCTCTTTCTTAAAATCAGAAACAAAATGTGTGACCAAATTTGGAACCTCTAATTTGAAGGTCCTGTAAAATAGGATTGATAATCATATCCATTTTCTGATATGTAATATTCACCATTTATAAGTAATAAATAGGAAACTCAGAAAAAGAAGTTTATTTGAATTCCCTAACATTAATTGGGCCCTTAGTTGTGAGGCATTATACTAGGCACTATGGATACCATGGCAAATAAAACATAAATATATATTCTGTGAATTGACAGTTGAAATTGACAATCATAGTACATTAAAGAAGCATTTTGATTAAAGTAAAGAGTAAACCATGGAAGTTCTTATAAGGCTCCAAACTCATGCTTGATTATCAGGGAGAACTGCCCAGAGGACATGATGTGATCTAAATTAGTAATGTACACAGTGAGCGGGAGTTAGGTGAAATCCAAGGTTGGGGGTGGGAGAGGATTCCAGGGAGAGGGAAGAGAAACATGCAGAGGCAAGTGAGATCTCGGTAGGAGTCTAGAACTGAGAGTAGTCTAGCGGGGCTTGAGTTTAGATTGCAAAGATATGGAAGAGGGGAAGGGAGAACGGAACAAAAAATCAAATTACTCAGCATCATGTAAGCCAAGACGAAATATTGGGATGGTATACTAAATCAGGGGGCCTAGGGGGAGTCAGGATGAGCTTCCGCGAATTGCTTGTGAAAATTTGTGTGTAACCAGATTCTCAAAGGGTTCCAACAAACATTTCTCCTTTTTAAGAACAAAAATCTCTCTCTTGATTATCCTCCAGCAACATGAGCTATTCATGAAATGTTACCGATGAAGTCTTGGCAACTTTAGTCCTTCATTCACATGTCCATATATTCAATAGATATTAACTGAATTTTTCATAACAAAGGAGTACGGAGGTGAATAAGAGAAGACAGACTTCTGAAAGGTAAGGATAGAAAAATAAATGAGCAAAAAAATACGTGAAAGAGATTTCATAAAAACTATAAAGAAACCAAAACCAGGGACTCCTGTTAAAGACTCTGCTGAGAAGATGACATGAGTTGTAACTGAAGCTGGCTAGAAACTGAAACAACTACTGTGGAAAGGTCCTGAGAAGGAACTGATTTGATGTTGCTGAATAAAAAGAGGCCGGTGTGGCTCTAGTACATGTAGTGGGTGGGAGAGTAATACAAAGTAGGGTGTGACATTGGGAGAATGGGCCAGGAGTCAGGTCATGAAGGTCATGGTCAGAAATTTGAATTTTATTCTCAGTGCTATGGAAAATCATTGAAAGAAATCTGCACTAGCATTATATGTTCTGATTTATGTTAAGGAAAATATACGGTAAGGAAGGGAAGAGTAGAAACAGGGGGACCAGTTAGAAATCTATTATAGTAGCTCATTTAAGAGATGAATTTGTCTTCCACCGGAGTGATAGTTTTGGAAATGGAGATTAGTACATAAATTTGAGATGTTTATTGGGTTAATACCTAACTGCCTATGTAGCAGGCATGGTAAAATGCTAACTGCACTGGATAACATTCTCTAAATATGAATACTGCTGAAAGGAAAATACCAAAGATATGCCAACAAAATTTCTTTTGGGATCTCTCTGACATACAAAACCAAATAAGATATTTGAGTTCAAACCTTAACCCTGTCGTTTGTGACCGTGGGCCAACCAGTAACTTACCCTCTCTGGGTGAGTTTTTCTATCTAAAACATGGAATTACAAAATGTGAAAGCACCCAACATTCCTGGTACAAAGTAAATTTGTTTAGTTTTATAAAGAACAATTATTAACTTCAGCAATTACTAAATGATCTTTGAGAATAGGTAGCTGAATGGCAAAATAAGAAGAGAATCTAGAGGTAAAAATATTTTTACCAAGAGCTGATCTGCTACTTTCTTATCATGGTTGCTCCACCTTGAAAATAGTCTTTTAGGACCGAATTAAACCTGGTCTTAACCTTCCTTTTGTTTCCTGAATTCAAAACTGTGCTCCTACAAGCTAGGCAGTCGGGAGATTTCCTGGGCTGTGTAAGCGATGTAGTCTGGCTTTTAAACACTCTTTCTGCATGTATTACAAGCATTGATATTCAAATGTTTTCCTGAGCTTCCCAGCAAGGGCATAATGATTATGACCTCTACAGTCCTTTAACTGGCCCAGGCGCTCTCCGAGGCTGTGCCGAGGAGTCGCGGAGGATGAGCCAGACATTTGTGGCTGTGCATTCACAAAACCCCTCTTTCCTTTCTCTTTTCTATTTGCTGGTAAAGCCCTGCAGTTAAAAGTCATTCTGGGAAGCCGGTTTGGGCTGGAGGTGTAGAACAGGGTCTCAAAAAGCTTTCATTAGAAACCTACTTTGTGAAAACTAAGGACTAGCATTGTAGATGTATTTCTTTAAAAAAATTATTTGAAGTGTCTTTAGCTTGCTTATCTTAACTAGCTAGGTCAATCCGTGTAGAGTGAAACTGTGGCTTAGTTAATGTTGTCTGTAGAAACTGAGTTTGCCATATGCCATCCAAACTGGTATAAAACCAAAGGCACACCACACGCCTTTGTATTCCCTCGATATTGAAACAAGTCATTTGAATTGCATGGGGGATGGCTTGAGTGGGTAGGGTTGGGGAAGGCATTTGATGGCATGCATAAACTTTCCCAGTTGGAGAGTCCGGTGTTCTCAGCCTAACCCTAGAATCCTGTGAATGGTCTTAAAGCTATATGGCCAAAGCTGATCTGGAAAGAACTTGCTAGAAATAAGCCAATATTTCAAAGATCTTATAGGAAAATGAATGCTTTTAGGTTGTGCCTGTGAATATAATATAGCTCATATTTGGATAAACTGGGCAGGACCCCTGTGGATAAGAGAAAAGATTTTGAATTTTAATTTTGATTATTCTGCACTGATGTCTATATATCTCTCCTTCATCCATGTTGATATATTTTATACATTAAAAATGCCCTTGAATTTAGATGCCTGAACTTTCTACACCTGCTGGAATGTTTCTTTGAGAAGCAGGGCAGAAATCTTTTAATAAAGGAAAATATTGCAGTAAATGAAGTTTGCCTTAAAAAAGATGCCTTCCCTGCTCTTTTGCCTTTTCATTCTTTTACCTTACAGTGTGATAAAACATAATGTTAAAAGAAAGTACGATTGTGACTCTTTTACTCAGATATAAATAAATGTGTTAAATATTTTATTTAACCCATTCACTGAGGCAACCAGGCACATGTTATAGCTGGTAAAAGAGAATCTGTAAAACTGCTGGATTTGTATGTAGATCAGGAATATTAAACATACAAATGAAGGCAAAACTGGTTTTTCCAGAGTTGGAGAAGAAAGTCCATTAAATCTCTATCTGACAGGACCTAATTTGCATCTTTTTTAGTTACTTACATTTCACAGCTTAGTAGAATAGCTCAAAAACAATGAAAGACTAAAATCAGATAACCTGAAGTGGTTGCTATATTCTGGACAATACATAGTTTTCTGCTGAAGATCAAAGTTTCTGTTACCTTTTTTCTTTCATTTTTGTCTACAATTTTTTTATAGCATAGAGCAGAGTAAGTATCAAGTATGCAAACATCTTCTCCAGTGCCATCTCTGATCAATGGACAGTGGCTGCTGCCTGGGCATTCTGTCGGGGAATTTTTAGGTTCAGGAAGGAGTGCCACATAAATTAGCAGTGTCTGTCCAGGGCAATGGGGTGGCATCTGTGGTGTATCTGCCACTCACTCGGTTATAGAATAATATCATCTGTAAACTACCACAAAATATTATAGACTCATTGTGTTACTCTTCTCGGGGCATTTATATTTAAAAAATAGAAAACACTATGGAAGAAAATATTTAATTGCCTTTTTTCTTGTAAATATGAAATTTCATACTTTGGAAAGTTTCAAATGGTAAAAAATTCAAGCATTACAAAATTAAGCAGAGTAAAAGTTGTCTCCCACTCCTACCTACAGGTTCCTCTGTTACTTTTAACAAAACAACTGCTGGTTACTAGTTTTTGGTGTGTCCTTCACGAAATATACATACACAGTTGGATTGCAAAGTCCATTGTGTGTTAGTAGGAATTATTTGTTTTATTCTTTCCAGTCTTTGTATAGATTTTAACTTTTTTCCATGTCTGCTTAACAAGTGTTTCCATGCTGATTTAATTTGTAAGTAATTAAATGATCCTGTTGTTGTTTTTAAGGTTTTCAACTGTTGAGCAGAGTCCTTGTGTATGAAACTGTGTAAAAGAAATTTCTCGTGTGCCTTTATTTTTTCTTCAAATGTATTTTTTGAATTATGAAATATTGTAAGCATATAGAAGTTCAGAAAATAACTTAATAGACATCCATGTACCCATCACAGATTTCAGATGGAGAAATTTTAGCAGATCCCACTTAAAGATAAATAAATGTTATTGAAATAGCTAATGTTCCTCTCTCCAAGCACTTCCTTTTCTTTCTTACATCAAAGGAAATTACATTAGTATTCTGAGGTTGGGATTTATCATTTCTACATATATATTTTTTACTACAGGTGTATATATACAGAATATATATGCACTTGTGCATGTGTTATACATATGCATGTATGCTATTGATGTGTGTTCAGAATTTTACATTATCCTGCTCCTATATGTATCCTTTTGAAACTATACGCATTCAGGTTATTTTTTGAAATTTATTCATAATGATACAATTAATTTATTTTAATTGCTATATAATGTTAAAAGTTAAACTGAAGAATATTTAAAAATTTAGGAGTTTATTTGAGCAAAAACTAATTTGAATCAGTCATCACTAAACCAGAGTGGTTTAGGAGCACTCCATCAACAGGAGGTAAGGGCCAGACTTTTACAGAGAATAGGCAGGAGCAAAGCAAGAAATCTGATTGGCTATAACGTAAGTAGTTGCCTTATTTGGGAAAGCATAGTTGGTTGTTTTTGATTGGTTGTTCTTAGATTTTTGTTTCTTTTTTTTTTTTAGGAATTATTATTATTTTTATTGTTTATCATGTACAGTTGTCTCCATTTTCCCCCATCCCCTCCCCCACCCCCTCACTCCTCACCCTCAGTCCCAGTCCCCTTTGGCTTTGTCCACTGGTCCTTTATACATGTTCCTTGACAACCCTTCCTCTTCTTTCCTTTGTTATCCCACTCCCACCTCCCATCTGGTTACTTCAGTCTGTTCTTTATTTTAATGTCTCTATTTATATTTTGCTTGCTTATTTGTTTTGTTGATCAGGTTCTGCTTATAGGTGAGATCATATGGTATTTGTCCCTCACTGCCTGGCTTACTTCACTTAGCATAATGCTCTCCAGTTCCATCCATGCTGTCGTGAAGGGTAGGATCTCCTTCTTTCTCTCTGCTGCGTAGAATTCCATTGTGTAAATGTGCCACAGTTTTTGATTCACTCATTTATAGATGGGCATTTAGGTTGCTTCCAACACTTGACTATTGTAAATTGTGCTGCTATGAACATTGGGGTGCATAGGTTCTTTTGGATTGGTGTTTCAGGGTTCTTAGGGTATAATCCCAGCAGTGGAATTGCCAGGTCAAAAGGCAGTTCCATTTTTAGTGTTCAAAGGAAATTCCATACTGTTTTCCACAGTGGCTGCACCAGTCTACAATCCCACCAACAGTGCACTAGGGTTCCCTTTTGTCCACAACCTCTCCAACACTTGTTTGTTGATTTGGCCATTCTAACTATTGTGAAGTGAAACAAACACTTCAAAAATTTATATGGAACCATAAATGACCCCAAAGAGCTGCAGAGTTTTGAGAAAGAACAGAGTAGGAGGGATCACAATATCTGATATCAAACTATATTACAAGGCCATGGTAATCAGAACAGTCTGGTACTGGCATAAGAACAGACACATAGATCAATGGAACAGAATAGAGAGCCCAGAAATAAACCCAAGTCTCTATGGTCAATTAATATTTGACAAAAGGAGCAGAAGATTTTGTTTTAAACTTGAGGGATTTCAGGCTTAGGTTTTGGTTTGCTTCTGTAGGCTGCTAAGGCATTACAGCCACCTCAGTCTAATGGCTTCCTTGCTTAATTAATTTAACAATAGTATTCCATTGTATAAATGTATGAATGTTTCAATTTCTTTTACCAGTGTGAGGATTGTCTTTCAAATTTCTTTATTTTTTCTTTTGACTTATAACTTTAATATTGATCTATCATTTCTTCTATGATTTGTACCTTTTTGGGTGGATATGAGAAAATTTTTTTTTCTAATTGTGGTGGTTTATAATGTGTCAATTTTGCCAGGCTGAACTACATTTCCCAGAATCTCCTGTATATTTCTAGCTGGGTAGACTGAAAGATGATTGTGTGAGAATGGGAGGGCTGAAGTTAGGCAGAATGCCTTTTGTAGCTCACACACTTTTATCGGGCATCTGATAGTTCATTTCATAGGCAGGTAGCAGCAGTCAGGCTGTCACTGCTTTATCTCCTTCTGGATCCTCTTTTAGCCTCTCTAACAAAAACTGACAGATTTAGCCTGTACTCGTTGGTTCCAGATTATGCTTATGGCTTCCAAGTTGTTCTTACTCTTCCCCATTTCACATTCATGTTGCCCTCCGGAAGCCCTGGAGACTCAAAGCTCTAGTGTCACATGGGAAGACGACAGGCTTACAGAAACTGGTTAACCAGCTTGCACCACCACACAAGGCCCAGTTTCCATAACAAATCTTTGAGTGTGTATGCATGTGTCTCCTAATGCAGTCTTCTGTGATTGAAACCCTGACCGGTAGTTTTTTTATGTCTTACAGAAAGTTGTGCCCTTTGAAAATTCCTGACTCCGAATCATGGGGAATAATGAAGTGTATATATACCTATCTTCCACAGATACTTCAAATACCAATAGATTATTTGGTGACTAGGTTAGAAATTACAACCAATTGTGGCAATACTGCCTTTCAAGCCCAAGGACACCCACCAAGCGTCAAGCCTCTTCTTTTCTGTGAACAGCATAAGCTTAAAAAATTGTCCCATTTTTGTGGGTTTATCTTCTGGACCAATTGTTATTTTATTTCTATATCAAGCAGTGTCCAATCAGGAGATCAAAACCATACAGTAATTTCAATTAGATAAGTTTAATATAAGAAATTTATAACTCTAATAAACAATTGGATTAATGACTAGAATTGGTTTAAGAAACCTCTAAAGAATTCTGGAATAGCAGGCATAGAGAGCAGCTACTATCTCTAGGTCTGAAATAGAGCATCCAAGGAAGAGCTCCTCTACCACTCTGGGCTGAGATTCAGACCTTGTGGGAGAAGTTACAGTTCACTAAGTGGTGGAAGAGTTTGCTGAGGTGTTCTGCCAGCAGGACTCACTGAGAACGTGCTTTCCAGGTGTGGAGAAAGACATTCATGGAGATGTGGGACACCTCAGAACCCACTTTAAAGCTTCCCAAAGGCCATCCCAGGAAGACTTCCAGAGAGAGGAGCCATGCTTCAGAAACTATTGCAAAGCCATCCAAGGAGGGTTCTGGGGCTAGCCATTCATGGATGGTGCCAGATGCTGTTAGCTCCCAATACTGCTAAGCCTCATGTCCTTCACGAGCTGAGCACTGCAGAGATCACCCTAGAAGGCACTGAGGGAAGTCATTCACAGGTTGTGTCACACATTAATCGCCCTTGGGTACTATAGTAGGTGTTCCCACTGCAGGAGTCTTCCAAGGGGAGCACACTGGAACTAGGTACAGAAACCCCTTTCTCCTCCAGTGCCTTCTGCCTACAAAGTTAAACACAGTGCCAGCTGGCAAAGGAGAAACAGGTTGCAGAACAATCAGTGAAGTGTAAACTTGGAGCAGAGAGGCAATAAATTATCAGCTGTAGCACTAAGCATTAATATGTATATATATTTCTATTAATTCTTTATCGAGGAAGCGACCTAAGTAAGACATTTTGTGGGTATCTTGTTTTACATCTACACATTGATTACAGTATTTTCATTTTTATGTCATTTTTTAGAAGGACTTAGAGGTATATAAGTTAAATTTATGTATAACTCAAGGCTGTAAGAGCTAGCTAACAGTCAGTGTGGGTAATGGCACAGATGGGTATTCCAAAAAATATTGGTTGGATAAATGGTTAAGTGAATGGATAACTATATGAGTATGAACATTCAACAAGATTTCAAAAGACTCAAGGGAACTACTGACATTTTAATTATGTATTCAAAATTAATTTTAAGTGACAGGATGATGAGGAGTGTAATTGGTCTTTATGGCATGACAATTTTTTTTCTTTTGCAGATGACATCATTCTTTGTATAGAAACGTACAAAGACCCTACCAAAAAGCTGTTAGAAACATTAAAAAAATACAGTAAAGTTGCAGGATACAAAACCAATGTACAAAAATCCATTATATCTCTATACCCTAATAATGAAATTTCAAAAGAAAAAATAGATAAAAGCAATTCCTTGTACAACTGTAATGAAAAGAATAAAATATCTAGGAATAAACTTAACAAAGGATGTGAAGGACCTATACACTGAAACTACAAAGCACTATTAAAAGAGATTGAAAAATACACAATGAAATGGAAAGATATTCCATGTTCATTATGGATCGGAAGAGTCAACATAGTTAAAATGTCCATATTTCCGAAAGCAATATATAGAGCCAACATAATCTACCTCAAAATCCCAATGGCAATTTTTAAAGAAAAAGAACAAAAAATCTTCAGATTTGTATGGAACCACAAAAGACCCCCCAAAACCAAACCAATCCCGAGAGTAAAAGAGAATGAATTCAGAGGCATCACACTCCCTGATTTCAAACTACAGTACTGAGTGACAATAGTCAAAACAGCATAGTATTGGCAGAAAAACAGATACACAGACCAGCGGAACAGAATTAAGAACCCAGAAATACACCCGCATGTATATGGGCAAATAATTTCTCACAAAGGAGCCAAAACACACAACGGAGAAAGAAAGCCTCTTCAATAAATGGTGCTGGGAAATTTGGAAAACCACAAGCAAAAGCATGAATCCTAGGAACATCTTTTAAATGTTGGTGTTCCACAGAGTCTGAGTCATCCATCTCATCACATACGTTTTGATGATTGCTAAGTCTGTATCTCTAGCTAAGATTTCTCTCCTGAATTTCAGATAAATATATACAAATATCCACTAAACATCTCCACTCAGAAGCTGTAAAGATACCTCAAATCAATATGTTAAAACTTATCTCCCCTCCTGCCTCAACTTCCACCTATTGCCCTTTCTGTATTTTCCATCTCAATGCCTATTATCACTCATTTGTCCAAATTAGAAACCTGGGTATCAATCTTGAAACTATTATGTATGTCTCATGCCCCATGTCCAGCCAATTACAAGATCATTTTGGCTCTGTTTTTTTTGTACTTCCTAATCCCTTCACCCTTTCCCCCCTCGCTCCCAACCCCCTTCCCATCTGGTAACTGTCAAAATATTCTCCTTATCTCCTATGAGTCTGTTTCTTTTCTTCTTGCTCATTTATTTTGTTTTTTTAGATTCAATTTTTGATAGATATGTATTTATTGCCATTTTATTGTTCAGATTTTGATCTTTCTTTTCTTCTTCTTAAAGAAGAACCTTTTAAACATTTCATGTAATATTAGTTTAATGGAGATGAACTGCTTTAGCTTTTTCATGTCTGGGAAGCTCTTCATCCTTCTATTCTAAATAATAGCTTTGCTGGGTAGAGTAATCTTGGTTGTAAATATTTGTTTTTCATCACTTTGAATTTTTGCCAATCTTTTCTGGCCTGCAAAGTTTCTATTGAGAAATCAGCTGACAGTCTTATGGGAGCTCACTTGTAGTTAAGCAACTACTTTTCTTTTGGTGCTATTAAGATTCTCTCTTTGTGTTTAGCCTGTTGCATTTTAGTTATGATGTGTCTTTGTGTGGGCTTCTTTGGGTTCATCTTATTGGGACTCTATTTCCTAGGCCTTGTTTAGCTATTTTCTTGACCAGGTTAGGGAGGTTTTCTATCATTATTTTTTCAAATAGGTTTCCCATTTTTTGCTCTCTCTCCTCTCTTTCTGGCACCCCCATTTGTGAATGTTAGTATGATCAAAGTTGTCCCAGAGGCTCCTTACACTGTCCTCAGTTTTTAAATTATTTTTTCTTCTTGCTGTTCTGATAGGATATTTTTTGCTTCCTTATATTCCTAATCACTGATTTGATTCTCAGTTTCATCTACTCTAGTGTTGATTTCCTATAAAGTATTTTTTTTCAGTGAGTATATTCATTTCTGACTGTTTTTTATGGTTTTCATGTCCATTTTTATGCTGTTGAAGTTCTTGCTAAGTTCATCTGCTCTTTCCCTAAGTTCATTGAACACCTTTATAACTAGTATTTTGAACTCTGTGTCTAGTAGATCATTTGTCTTCATTTTGTTTAGCTCTGGAGTTTTGTTCTGTTCTTTCACTTACGACATGTTTTTTTGTCTACTCATTTTGGCAGCCTCCCTGTGCTTGTTCCTATGTATTATGTAGAGCTGCTACATCTCCTGGGCTTGGTAGAGTGGCCTTATGTACTAGGTGTCTTGTAGGGTCCAGTAGCACAGTCTCCACATTCACCTGAGCTGGGTACTTCAGGTGTGTGTCCCCACCCCCACCCCATGTGGGCTGTGTATACCCTTTTGTTGGAGTTGAGTCTTGATTGCTGTTGGAATGTCAGTGGGAGGGATTTACCCTCCCATGTTTATTGACTGCAAGGACTGACTGCAGCTACTATGAAGGATCAGCTGTGCAGGGGCCCATCCCACAGAGTTGGACTTACTTCAGTGAGGCTCTGGTACCCACTGAATCTGCTCCTTGAGTGGGTTGCTTGTGGAGGTGGTTGGGAGGTGCTTCAATGTGGTCTGAAGTTGTCCACCAGGTACACTAGCTCTGGGGCTTCTTGGGAGGTGCAGACCAATGTCAGCAATCACCTGTATTCTGCTTGGGGCCACCCAGCATAAGCTACAAAGTGATCTCCAGATGGCTGCTACTTGTGCTGGGCTTAGAGGTGCTCAGGACAGGCCAAGATGTGAACCAAGGCTGGCTGCTGCTAGTGCTGGGCCTGGGGCCACTTAGTGAAAGGTATGGCGCATGCTGAGGCCAAATGCTGCTTGTCTGAGAGATTTTAGGAAATTCTAAGACATGATCCAGGCCATTTGTATGGAAAAACCACTGGAAATACTTGGGTGGGCCTGCAAGTGGGTGGGTTGGGGTCTCAGGGAATCTCCAGGGCAGAGGGAACAGTGTGAGCCAGGTTGATGGGAGTCTCAGATATGGTGCCTGCCTGGCGGCTCTATGTGGGAAGGGCTTGGAAAAGGAACAATAGCCTCTGCTAGCACATTTGCCTGGCAGAAATCTATTCCATCCCCCAGCTGTCACCCTGATTCCAGACAATTCATTTCCTCCCTGTATGACCCTGGTGCCTTTTGAGCTGCTGCCCCAGTGCTGTAGCTCAGGGCAGGTGAGTCTAAGTTGGTGCAGGCCCTTTAAAAGGAATGCTTGGCCTTCAGAAGCCTTCAGTCTCCAGAAGCACTCGGCCACAGTCCCTGCTGGTTTTTACAGCTGAAAGTTATGGGGATTTCTCTTCCTGGCACTAGAATCCTAGGCTGGGGGGCCTGCTGTGGCACTGGGACCCTTCACTCCTCAGGGGACATCTCACAGCTGAGATATCACTCTGGATTTTTGCTTCCACAGGTGGGTGTGGGACTAGGCTATTCCAAGTCTCTACCTTTCCTACAGTCTTGATGTGGATTCTTCTTTATATCCTTAGTTATAGGGCTTCTGTTCACCTAGATTTCAGGTGGTTCAGATGGTGGTTCTACAGTTTAGTTGTAATTTTGGTATGGCTGTAAAGGATGCGAGTACCACGTTTACCAATGCCATTATCTTGACTGGAGGCATGACAATTCTTTAAAAAGATAGAAGAGTTACAGGTGAGCTAAATGAGCTAAATGAAAGGGGGAAAATCTCCGTGGATTCCAGATCTAGGTGTCAAGGCAGTTTCACCTTTATAAGTTCCTCTGGTAAAATGGTAGTATTTCCCTAGAGTTATCTTTTTAATTATATTTTATTGTTATGCTATTACAGTTGTCCCAAATTTTTCCCCTTTGTATCCTTCCACCAGCCTCCCCCATCCCCAACTACCTCAGGCAATCCCCACACTGTTGTCCATGTCCATGGGTCCTGCATGTATGTTCTTTGGCTACTCTATTCCCTGTGCTGTACTTTATATCCCCATGGCTATTCTGCAACTACCAATTTGTACTGCTTAGTCTCTTCACCTTTTCACCCATCTCCCCAGTCTCCCTCCCATATAGCAATCATCAAAACATTCTGTGTCTATGATTCTGTTTCTGTTCTGCTTGTTTGTTTATTTTGTTTTTTAGATTCAATTGTTGACAGATATGTATTTATTGCCATTTTATTGTTCATAGTTTTGACTTCTTCTTGAAGAACACCCTTTAATACTTCATATAATACTGGTTTGGTGAGGATGAACTCCTTTAGAGTTTTCTTGTCTGGGAAGCTTCTTATCTGTCCTTTGATTCTAAATGTCCTTATCTTTGCTGGGTAATCTTGGTTGTTGGTTCTTGCTTTTCATCACTCTGAACATTTTTTGCCAGTCCCTTTCAGCCTGCAAAGTTTCTTTTGAGAAATAAGTTGACAGTCTTATGACAGTACCTTGTAGGTAAGTAACTGCTTTTTTCTTGGTACTTTTAAGATTCTCTGTATTTAACCTTTGGCATTTTAATGATGTGTCTTGGAGTGGGCCTCTTTGGGTTCATCTTGTTTGGGATTCTCTGTGCTTCCTGGAGCACAAATAAACTTGCATGTCTATTTCCTTCACCAAGTTAAGGAAGTTTTCTTTCATTATTTTTTCTAACACTTTTCTGATTTCTTGGTCTTTCTCTTCTCCTTCTGATACCCCTATGATTCAAATGTTGGTTTACTTGAAGTTATCTCAGAGGCGCCTTATACTGTCCTCCTTTTATTGGATTCTTTTTTCTTCTTGCTGTTCTGACAGGTTGTTTTTTGCTTCCTTATGTTCCAAATTGCTGATTTCATTCTCAGCTTCATCTACTCTACTGTTGATTCCCTGTAAATTGTTCTTTATTTCAATATGTGTACCCTTTGTTTCTGACTGGATCTTTTTTGTGCTGTTGAGGTCCTCACTAAGTTCCTTGAGCATCCTTATAACCAGTTTGGAACTCTGCATTTAGTAGCTTGATTGTCTTCATTTTGTTCAGTTATTTCTCTGGAATTTTGTTGTTCTTTCATTTGGGCTTTGTTACTTTATCTCCTCATTTTGGCAGCCTCCCCATGTTTGTTTTTATATTAGGTAAAGCTACTATATCTCCCAGTCTTGATAGAGTGACTTAATATTGTAGGTGTCCTGTAGGGTCCAGTGGCACAGTCTCCCCTCTTACCCAAGCTGGGTATTAAAGGTGTGCCCACTGTGGGTTGTGACCACCTTCCTCTTGAGTTGAGACTTGATTGCTGTCGGCACTTCCAAGATCAGCTACCACCTGTGTTCTGTCCAGGGTTACACAGCATTAGCTACAAAGTGACCTGTAGATGGCTATGACTTGTGCTGAGCTTGGCGGTGCGCAGAAGAGGCCAAGCTGTGAAGCAAGGCCAGCTGTTGCTAATGCCAGGCCTTGAGCAACTTCAGGAGAGGTACAGGGCTCCCTGAAGCCAGATGCTGCTTGTTTGAGATAATTTAGGAAAAGCTGAATCATGGGTCAAGACAAGCCATTCATATGAAAAAGCCACTGGAAACAGCTTGGGTGGGCCTGAAAGTTTGGTGGGGCAGAGCCCCATGGAATCACCAGGGTAGGGTGAACAGTGTGAGCCAGGTTGATGGAGTCTCAGATATGATGTCCACTTGATGGCTCTGGGTGGAGAGGGCTTAGAAAAGGAACAATGGCCTTTGCCAGCACTTCTGTCTGTGAGAAAGCTGCCCCCAAGCTCTCCCTGTAATGCTAGACAATTTAGTTTCTTCTCATATATCTCTGATGCCTTTCATTCTCCTGCCCTGGTGCTGGAGCTCAGAGGGAGTGAGTCCAAGTAAGTCTGTTCATGGTCCCTTTAAGAGGAACTGCCTGGTATTCCACCTGTTTCTGTCTTCCACAGCCTCAATCCCTGCTGGTTTTTACAGCCAGAATTTATGGAAATTTATCTTCCTGGCATTGGAACCCTGGGGCTGGGACTTCTCACTCCTGAGATATGTCTCCCTATTTCTATCTGCCACATGTGGGTGTGGGACCAGCCCGTCTGTGTGTTACCCATCCTACCAGTCAATGTGTTTTCTTCTTTACTTTCATAGTTGTAGGACTTCTATTCACCTCAATTTCTGACAGTTCTGAATGATGGTTGTTCTATAGTTTAGTTGTAATTTTGATGTGGTTGTGCAAGGAGGTGAGCTGTGTTTACCTACGCTGCCAGTTTGACCAGCAGTCCCTAGAGTTATCTTTTGATAAGAATTGTAAATCTACCTCCGGGCTCAGTGGAAAATAGTTTCATGATTTATTGGCATTATATGAGAGTGGGAGGGATCAAAGTATTAAAGGAGCTCTTGACTTCATCTTTGCCCACTAGTAGGTCAACCTCTATGATATTGTGTTCTATGTTAGATATCACAATTAAGGTTTACACTGAAGCAACCAATTTTACTGTTTTTAGAATTTGATGGTTGTGATGAGCTTTCTCCTGGAATAATGGACATTGCATATATATATGTAAAGTCGTATGCAATTGCAAGGGTTCACGGAATCTAGAGTAAGAATTCTTGAGAAATACATCTTGAATAATAAAAATAGGAGCTCAGTTAGTGAACAGTTATATTGGGCTAAGCTCTACTAGATAATTTCATATATAGGAAATTTCATGTCATTTAAGATGCAACAACAATCTTGCAAAACAGGTAGTATTACTTCCATTTTGCAAAAGAGGTAAATGAGGGGGAGAGACATTTTGTAATTTGCTTAAAGTAACACAGTAGTACATTTGGGATTGCAACTCAGGTACATTTCCCTTAAAAGTCATTATTACCATTTTGTATAAAGGAACACATTTTGCATATAATGCTTAATAAATGTTTGTACAGTGAATAAATGAAAGGCTGCCATGTGGCAGATATTTTGTATTGCTCTGCAAGGAGTGCTTGGGTTGAACTTATGTGGAGTGATGCTTAATATCTGAAATTTAAGTAATTAATTTACCCTACATTACTAGGCCTTTTCATTTTTCTTACGATTGGTCTCTTCAAAAGAACTTACTATCACATATGATCTCACATAACTTTCATCCTTACTCTACGAGGCAGATAAGGCAATATAATTACTACTGTTTCAGAAGCAATGGCACTCAGACAAAGGGATTAAATGATCTGCCCATGGGCAGACAGTAAATTGTGAACAGAGCTCCAGGTCTCCTCTAGTCACTTAGTCCAACTGAGTTCCTTCATCCGTGGCATTCTGCTTCTTAGAACATCTTATTATAAAATGAGACATAGGACAATAAAAGGTGCATGATATATTTAAGAGTGTAAAGGACTATATAGTCCACTTTGGCTGGCCAGATAAATGCAAACATGTGTTTAGGAACTGTAAATGAAACAATTATTAATAATATGGATTCAGATCCCAATGTAAAAAAGTTCAGAGATGTATAAGTAAACATTCTGATTCTTGGAAATGAAAAATATGACTTTTGAAGCTTTGTGGGAAAGTTCTTCACACTAGGGCTCAGTGGTAACAAAGAATTTCGTAGAAGCATCCACACTGCCTTTTTCTCTCCACTCAACTGCAGTTCCTTCCAGGATTAGCAAAAATTCCTTTCTCTTCTTCCCTTTATTTATTAAAGCAAAGTTTAGAGTTTAACAGGATACCTTAGTCTCAGGGCTCATACTAATCACTGTTTTATGTGAAATTTTAAAATTTACAGAGTCCTTTTACATACATGGTCTTTGATTTCCTTCCTTCCTTCCTTCCTTTCTTTTTCTTTTTCTTTTTCTTTTTCTTTTTGAACTTTACTAATTCAGTGGCCCCAGACAAACCATAGGGTCTGTTGCTTTCCAGATCTGGGTGAGCAGGGTTACAA
>VMDR010016460.1:0-21136 GCA_007922815.1 Macrotus californicus
ACTTACAGAATGTATGGCCCTTATTACTGTATGTAACTTTTGTTTGTTTTTTAGCTGTCTTTCTTCCCCATCCACCAACCCCTTCTATCCTTTAAGGTGAATGTAAGGGCAGAATGGCATGATGGGAAAACAAAAAGAAAAATTTTGGTAAAGTTAGTATATTGCTAAGAACCATAAAAACTTCATATATTACTGGTTTAAAGCATATACTAGGAGACTCTTTCTAGAAAAAAATCTGTCAATTGTCAAGATTTTTTAAATGTTCACATTCTAAAGAAATAATCAGAAACATGGTTGAAGATGTCTTCAGAGATACTGGACTCAGCATTACTTAAAATGACTTAGAAATGGAAATAAAGTAAATAGCCAACATTAAGGAAATGCTTAAGTGAATCATGGTACATTTAGGCAATGCAATTCTATACAGACATTTAAAATTATGCTTGTGGAGACTCTGGTTAGAGGTTTGGGTTTTTGAGATTTGTTAAGTTGGAAAGTAAGTAGTATGCAGAACCATATAATATAGTGTGTCACACGCTGTTGAGGCAGCTCTGACTCCTGGCAATCCCATGAATAAGTGACATCCACAATGTCCTATCCTCAACAGCCCTGCTCAGCTCCTGTAGACTCATGCCTATGGCTTCTTTTATGGAATCAATCCATTTCATATTTGCTCTTTCTCTTTTCCTGCTGTCTTCTATTTTTCCCAGCATTATTATCTTTTTCAAAGAACCGTATCTTCTCATGATGTGCCCAAAGTAGGACAGCTTCAGTTTTGTCCTTTGCCTCCAGCAATGTTTCAGGCTTAATTTTTTCTAAGACACACTTGTTCATTTTTTGGCAACTCAGGATATCCATAGAGGTCTCCTCCAACACCGTATTTCAAATGAAACAATTTTTTTCCTATCAGCCATCTTCACTGTCCAACTTTGCATCTGTACATACAAGATTGTAAGGGTGTGGATGGTCTTAGCCTTGGTCTCTAATGACACATCTTTGCTCCTGGAGATCCTGCAAATTCTACCATTGCTTCCCTTTCAAGTCTTAGCCTTTTCTTGATTTCTTGATTGCAGTCTCCATTTGAATTGATGAGAACGAAGGTAAATCTTTAACAATTTCAATGTTTTTGTGGTCTATGTTTTAAAGTTGTGTATTTTTTCTGTAGTCATTGTTTTTTTTTGTCTTCTTGATGTTCAAATGCAGTCCAGCTTTGGCACTTTCTTCTTTCACTTTTATCAGAAGTCATTTCAAATTGTTGCTACTTTCTGCCAGTAAGATGGCATCATCTGCATATTTTAAGTTACTGATATTTCTTTTACCAACTTTCCCTCCTCCTTCCTCTGGGTCTAGCCCACTTTTTCATATATGTTCTGCATACAAATTAAACAGAGAGACAGAATGCACCTGTGTCTGACACCTTTGCCTATAGAAAACCATTCTCTCTCTCTCCATATTCTATCCTGACAGTGGCTTCTGTCAACAATACAGGCTACACATCAGAACAATCAAGTGCATGATCTGTGTAAAAAGCTCATGGAAACAACAAACTTATCTGCAATTTCTGCATTTTTACAATAAACATGTATATTGATTACATAAATAATATTTTAAAATAAAATAAAATTTTGCACAAAAAAAAGTCTTACCCTAGATTCTAACTTTAAATCAGGCATTAGCTAGCTTCAGTATCCTCACCTGGAAATTTTATCATTCTCTAGATTACTATCACCCTTTAAAGGGTGATAATGTAGCGAGCAAAAAAGGGCAGGAGAGAAAAAGACACTTTAGAAGAAGGAGAAGTGTGAAAATGGGCCCACAGCCTCCTCTTTTCACACCATTGCGTCTCCTCCCCTCCAAACTCTTGAGTACCATTACAACCAAAAAAGTTTAACAATTTTTGCAAAGGTTTTAAGTTAACCCAGGAAAGTCTTTCGGTAAAACGCAATACAGCTTATCTGCCAAATCAACTAAAAATGTCTCCCGGCAAAAAGTCATTAATTAGGTCCTCAAGCTTTGGATCGTCTATATCTGTTTCCCTTTATGGCGCGATGGTGCTTAGTTGAGTAACTTGCAATGGTGAGCTTTTTGGCCCTACTTTCCCTACGAGCGACAGTCTTCTAAAGAGGGTGAATATTTAGCTCTTTCAGCCTTCCGGGAAGGATGCCTGGTGTTAACCACAGGACAGCAAATAAAAAGGATAGGTGAGTCGAGAGAGAGCAAGAGAGAGTGCGGGGGCAGAGGGGGCGTGGAGTAACAAAGATGGTCTCAGAATTGAGTGCTGGCTGCAGAGGCCTGAATTTCTGTGAATGATCTCTGAATCCAGAAGAGCTGAGCAACCCCGGGGATGGGAGGGGCAATTTTCGGAAAACACTGAACGGTACCGGGAAGAGAGGAAATGAGGCCAGCTGATTGCGTGAGCAGTTGAGAAACTCCTCAAATACGCACTGCAACTTCTCACAACAGACGCTGCTTCCTAAAAAACACGATCTTATTAGCATAGAAACCGCACTCCCACCTTTCGATCTTTCTTCTGCAGAGAGTCTCGGGCCTCCAGGCGTACCCCCAAAAGAGAGACAGAAACAACCTCTAAAATTGCCCAAATCTTAACACCCAGCATGAGAAACTACAAGTCCCAGCATGCACTACTGCCTCGACCAAACCCCACAGACCTGCCGGAGAAACTACAAATCCCAGGATCCAGCGCGGCCTTGGCCCCACGAGCCTCTCTCTGAGGGTACCCTAAAGAGATTGGATCAGGGTCGACGCTGCATACTGGGAATCAGAAGGCCTAGTATCACATTGGTTGAGATTTGCCAGTGATTGCTGTGCCCGACACTGGCCTGGAGTACTGTGGCATTGAGAGAAGGGGGCGCTGTACACTTCCTGTGGACGGAAGTGGGCGACACTCTCTCAGTGCGTCTCCGCTTTACCAGATACTAATCTCCCGCGTGTGTAGAAAGCGTCCGTGACCCGGCGGAAGTAATTCCTCCAACTGCCCCGGAACCAACGGCGGCAGGCTTCTGGGGTGGGGGGGTGGCCCTGGAGTGGGGGCTGTGGCGGTGTGCGGGGACCTGGTGTGGTGGTTGCGGTGCTAGCCGGTGAGTCTCCGGGTTGGTCGGGCACGGAACTCAGGGCCCGCATGGAGAACGACGGGGACTCAAACGGGGCGCGCTCGCTGCTCCACTGCCCACCTCTTCCCATTTGGGCGGGGAAGGAACGGAAGCTCCCAACCTCCCCGGGCCTCCTCTGCCTCTTTTTGGGGGAGGGGAGAAGAGGACGGCCGGACCTTTCCCGGCGTCGTTCGGTGGGCTCGGAAGAGAGTGGAAGGAGGGGCGGCGGCGGGGATACTGGGCCATCTCTGGGCTGAGCACGCGGAGGGTGGAGTTAAGACATGGCAGCTCTGTGGCTTATTATTTTTGCTTTCCTTACGTGCACTAAGATTCGTCCTTTTCTTGGAGGCAGTCCCCAGTCATAGTAGAGGGCTCTCGCTCTTTCCAGCTGCGGGACCCTAAGAAGTTTACCTTCTGGGCAACTTACTGGGCCATCTGTGGCCGACTTGGTGGTTTGAGGCTGTCGCACCTCTACCTCCCAGTCTTATCTGAAAGGAGGTATTTTGTGCCAAGTACAGTGGTCCCTGAGTTTCTTACGAAACTAAAACCTCTTTGTGGAGTTCATGTCATTGATTGTCAGCATTTCTACTCTGCATTACCTTCAGTGTAGAAAACAACTGAAATCCTTAGACTTTTAAAACCTCATTTTCAGACTGCCAAATTTGCTTTTTGATCCCCCTGTAATTGTTTTCTGTTTAGTGGACTAAAATGATAAATCTCTAACCTCGTTTACATCACAGTTTACACGTGGATTCATTCATTCAGGAAATACAATGGCAAGGATACTGCTATGGTCCCAGTCATCGTGGATGTTATTGTTTATTGCCAGTGATTTGGCCTTCAGACTTCATTTTTAAATGACTCTCCTTTTTTCCTTATATATGAGACTTATTATCTGCCACTCCAAAATATATGTATATAAGCATATGTAAATTTAAAGTTAAGGACGCCAATTTCATTACTTTATGGTAATTTTGTAATAAGGCAGTAATTTGTAGTCAGAAGTTACGCAGGCTTATATATCAAGTTCTAAAGTAATACTAATTTATGTATTATAATATGCTGTTTAGGTGTTTTTTTGGTAGATTTTTCAGTATTAGAAAATAATCTGGAAAATCTTTGCAGTTACACTAATAATACGTGTTGATGCATTTTAGGTAACCTGTGCCAAACGTTTACACTTCCCAAGATCAAAAAACCCCATCCAGTGATGCCTGAAATTTCAAGCCTTGGTTATGAAAAAAACAATAGTCCCATTCATTAGAGAAATATTTATTGAACATCCACTATATGTCACTAGATAGTCCTGCCCTCCTGGAACTTGAAGAGAGAAGATATACAGAAAGTATGCAAATAACAGTTTCAGGTGGTGATGAATGTGAAGAAAATATAGCGAGATTAGAGTTAGATTAAGTCAGAGTGATAGGTTGGGGTTGTCTAATTTTAATTGGGATGTGAACAAAGAACATCTACCTCTCTGAGGAGTTGATGTTTTGCCTGAAGACCGAAATGATGAGGAAAATGTGCAGTAAGAAATTTAAGATAGCATTAACTGCAAACGCAACCTTATGGGAGGAATGAACCTGACCTATTATAATTCTAAGGGCACCCATGTGGCTGGTGCAGAGTGAGGGAAGAGTGATGGAAGATGAGTTCAGGTAATTAACAAGGTCTAAATAAGATGGACCTTGATACTCATTTTTCTGTCTGTAATGAGAAGCCATTAGAGGATTTTGACCATGGGAGCAACTGATTTATGCTTTTGATGACTAGTTTCCGGGTGGAGAATAGACCAAGTTGGAGGAAAGTGGGGAAACCAGCTCCTAAGGAGGCTCAATTATAGTCCAGGTGAGAAATGGTGGCTTAAACTAGAGGTGTTGAGTTGTAAGTTAGTGAGAAGTGGTTTGATTTAGAATGTATTTTAAGATGGAGCCAAATGGGTCTTACTTTCATGCCTGGGACTAAAAAAGACAACAAAAAACTTTTTTTTTGAGAAATCGATTGTTTTGCCTAAGCACCTGGGTAAACTGAAATGAGGAAGGCTGAAAAGGGTGCACTGGTTTCTGAGGAATAAATCAGGAGCTCTTTAAAGGATGTACTGAGTTTGATAAGTAGTATACAGCTCAGAATATATGCAATAGGCAGGTTGGATTTGCATTACTGTTTCTCAGGGGATATATGTCTGGCTAAAGTGATAACCTGGGAGTCAAATTGTATAAGTGATATTTAAATCTTTGGTCTGGAGGACATCAAGTAGAAAGTGGTAATGGAGAAGAGGGAGGTGACTGGGAGCACTCTGGTCAGAAGAGCAAACTGGGATGGAAGGAGAAAAGTGTAGCATCAGTAATACTAAGAGTAGGAAACTTCAGGAAGGAGTCAGTCAGTCTACCCTGAAAACCCGGTTCTGAATGAGGATTAAAAATTGGTCATGTGACCATGTGAAGTAGTTGAAATTTGATAAGAGCCCTTTGAATGAACTAGTGGACCAAAAATGATCAGAGTGGGTTAAGGAGAAATGAATGATGTTGATACTATAGCATTTTTATGAGTTGATGGGGATAATGGCAAGAAAATCTTTGGATAAATGTCCTTACGTGGAAAGGTTGGCCTTGGATAGAAGGATGGTTTTTACTTCACTTTTGAAACAGGAGGGTAGACAGAGTATATGGAATACAGGGGAGGGGGACCCAAAAAACTAGAATTATCTTCTAGAGGGTAGGCCCCTTGAAGGCTTCCTCTGCTAGGTGAGTGTCCTAGGAACCCATCTGTAATCAGTGTACCAGCTGGGATTGTTGCAAGAGGCTGCGTTCTGCTTCAGTGAATTTTTTTTGGAGACTTGTTGCCTTTGCCTGTTTCATGATGGGTGATTTACAAGCATACCTGCCCATACCACTAGAGTGTTCAGCAGTTTTTGCCCAAAAACAGCATGACCCTCGTGCCCCACCCTCCCAGTTCATCCAGTTTCACCCCAAGTGATTTTTTGTTTGTTTCCCGGATGAAAAAAAGTCCTCCAAGGGAAACATTTTGCCGACGTGGAAGAGGTGAAACAAAAAATGGCAGAAGCTCTAAAGGGCATCAAAATCCAAAGTTCAAAAATTGTTTTGAGCAGTAGGAAGTCTTGATAAGTGTATTGCATCAAATGGAAGTACTTTGAAAGTCACTGAAGTTTAAAAGTGTAAGAAGACATACACAATTTTTTATAAATAAATTCCGGGGCTTTGGGGCCCTCCATCGTACATGCAGATAGGATGAAAGAAGAAAAATAAGGCTTAGTGATTTTTTCCATTTTCTTGATGAAATAAGTGGTCAGGGCAGGGAACAGGGGGGTATTGGAGGTTTCAAAGAAGCTGTAAATTTTCTCAGAGTAGGAAAGCCAGTTTGCTAGGCGGATCCAAGTGCTTATTTAAAGGATATGGACATGAATTTAAAATTAAGATCAGCCAGTGTGGTTGTGTCTTTTCTCCAGCCATATTCAGTTCTTTGGTTGAGGCCTGAGCTAGGCAGACAGTTAGGTTTGGCAGGGTTGGAATTTGGGTGGGTGCATCAGAAAGAGCAGGGAGTTAGGGGTATAAGGACGATGAAACGTGGGTGGTGCTAATCCTGATGAACTCTTAACAGCGGGTTGAACAAGTAAGTATAAGGAAACAAAATTATCTTCCATTCCAAAAAATATAGTATAGTATATGTAAATATATATAAACTTCAACTGGAGATGCGAGTTTTGTAATGTAATTAGGCAATAGTTTGTAATCAGAAGTTATAATCAGCCTTATATATCAGGTTCTAAAGTATTAGTTTGTCTTATAAAAGGTTTGTTTTGGTGGGTTTTCATATATTTTTCAGTACTGGAAAGTCTGCAGTTACACTGATATGTCTTAATACATTTTAACTAACTTGTTCTAAATGTTTATTTTTTTATATTTATTTTTAGCCCAGTATTTTAAAGGTTCTTTTAAGTCATTTTATAATGTAAGAATCTGTAGTGGGACTATTTGCTCATACTTTTTAACCAAAGGAGTTTGGAGATCATTGTCTAAAGGAGATTATATAGTTTATAGGGGTGAGATAAGCTCAGTAGGAACCCAACACAGGACCTGGAAAGCTCTATTCTGTGTGGGAGCAGCTCTGTTTAATAACGATGGGAAATTGGGAATTCCAGGCATTTGTTGTAGAGGGAGGATGAGTTTCTGATGAGTGCAGTCATGAAATGGTAGAGTTGGGAGGAACTTAAGACACAGTTTAGCCCTTTTTTTTTTTTGAAATTTAAGAGGTGAAGAAACAAGTCTTATCACTTAACCTATATGAGTCTCAAGATAGAAATGTGAAGATACCTGAATTAGTTGTAGGAAATACAAAATTCTAGAAGTCATGTACAGGAATACATGTTTTATATACTTATAACAGTTTATGGTAGTATATGAAGAATTGTGAGACGGATGTTTTGGTTATAATTTCATAATGTGTCTATACCCTGGAAGTCTTTACAATAAAATTGTTTTAAGAATTAGAATTTAACCCTGGCTGGTGTAGCTCAGTGGACTGAGCACAGGCTGCGAATCAAAGGGTTGCCAGTTCGATTACCAGTCAGGGCACATGCCTGGCTTGTGGGCCAGGTCCCCAGTGGGGGCTGTGTGAAAGGTAACCAACATTGATGTTTCTCTCCCTCTCTTTCTCTCTCCCCTTCCCCTCTCTCTAAGAGTAAATAAATAAAATCTTTTTTTAAAAAAAGAGGAAAATGCCTAGAATATAGAAAAAGAATGGTTGATCCTAATATATGCCTTAAAAAACAAAGAATTAGTATTCAGACTTAATTCTATTGTGAAAGGTGGAGTACTGTCCCCTTTCTTAGTTACTTCCTTTCCCCAATATAATCCATATTTCAGTAAACTTAAATAGATGGTCCAAGAAAGAACAGTTTTTATTGTGGTATTCTGAAAGTTCCAGTTTGTCAAAGGCCGTAATAAAGGAAAAACATGAAAAGAATCAATCTTGGTCAAAAGTATGGTGCCACTGAGTAACTATTTTGCTGGAAAGCTGAGGAAAATACTGTCTGTGACAGGTACGTTATTGTATGAGCTTTACTCTGTTAACGTTACCACGTAATTACCATTGTGTGCTAGGTATGTGGATCCTAGCCTTCCTGCCTTGGAAAACTTACAACTACCAGTAATTGGTGACAGATAGATCTAAACAGACATACTTATAAGGCAGCTGTGAACATTTGTAGTTAATAGTGGAGAAAACTATGAACTGCACAGTGGAGGAAAACATGAGAAAGGAAACTGTTTGCTAAGAGTATTAATATTAAGACCATTTACCTAAGAGTTAAATGTAGGAGCATTGTTATAAGTTGAACGACCAGAAGGAGAGTTCTTAACCTCACCCTCAGAGACATGGAATCAGTGACACTGTAAGCACATTCTAGGCAGGATATTTTGATGTCTTTTTATAGATTGGAATTGTGTCCTAACTTCTGTGATGTCTTTCATATGGCCAAAGACTCTTCAAATAGCCTGAACATTAGTTAATTTTTTGGTTAATGTAACTTACTTTGTTCTCCAAATTAATCATGTTACATATAGTTAATCATCAGGCTGACTGATGATTGTTTCCTTCATTTGCTGCTTGGTTCTACATGCTTATTTGTTGCTTTTTAAAAATAAGCTTTAAATCGTAGTTTTCTAGTTATTTACACTTCTGAACATGTGTTTTTATGCATTTATTTATCTTCAGCAAACATGATTAATAGGCAAGAAGTCATTTTACATAATGGCATCAAACTGTACCTGTCATTCTAAACTGCTTTTTAAAAATGAAGTTTTTCTCAGTGGCTGCCAGATGGGAGGGGGTTGGGTGAAAAGGTGAAGGGATTAAGAAGTACAAATTGGTTGTTACAGAATAGTCATAGGGATCTAAAATACAGCATAGGGAATATAGTTGGTAATAGTCTAATATTAAACTATGTTTGGTGTCAGATGGGTACAAGATATATTAGAATGATCGCTTAATAAGTTATGTAATGTCTAATCACTGGGTTGTATACCTGAAACTAATATAATGCATGTTACCTGTAACTGAAAATAAAAATAATTTTAAAAGTGAATGATTTATCTTGGCATGGGGAGGTAAAGCACAGCATAGGGAATATAGTTAGTAATAGTGTAATAATTCTGTATGGTCCCAGATGGGCACTAGAAATATCGGGAGTGGGGAGAGTCTTTGTAAAGTATGTGATTGCCTAACCGCTATGCTGCACACCTGAAACTTTTACAAAATAATATTAAATGTAAACTGTAATTGAAAAATAAAATTAAGGGGGAAAAGGGTTAGCTCTGGCTGGTATGGCTCAGTTGATTGAATGTTGTCCTATGAACCAAAAGGTCAGGTTTGATTCCCAGTCAGAGTATGTGCCTAGGTTGAGGTTTCTGTCCTGTCCCATTCAGGGTGTGTACGAGACAACCAATCAATGTTTCTCTCCCTCTCTCTCTCCCTCCTTTCCCCAATCAATAAGCATGTCCTTAAAAAATAAAAAATAAAATAAATTTTAAAAGTATATTTAATTGATTACGCTATGAAAGTTGTCCCAATTTTTCCTCCTTTGCGCCCATCTGCCAGGTACCCCATTCCTTCCAGCAATCCCCTCCCTTATTGGTCATGTCCATGGGTCATGCATATAAGTTCTTTGGCTATTCCATTTCCTATGTTGTTCTTAACATCACTCTGTTTATTCTGTAACTACCAATTTGTATTTCTTAATCCCTGCACCTTTTCTCCCATTCTCCCCCCTTCCCCCTCCCAGCTGATAACCCTTCAAATGATTTCTGTGATTCTGTTCCTGTTCTGCTTGTTTGTTTAGTGTGTTTTTAAGATTAAGTTGTCGATTGTTGTGACTTTGTTCTGCTTTCATGTTCATAGTTTTGATCTTTTTCTTATATAGTTCCCTTTAGCATTTCATATAATAATGGCTTGGTGATGATGAACTCCTTTAGTTTTATCTTGTCTGGGAAGCACGTTACTGCCCTTCCATTCTAAATGATAGCTTTGCTGGGTAGAGTAATCTAGGTTGTAGGTCCTTGCTTTTCATCACTTTGAATACTTCTTACCAGTCCCTTCTAGCCTGCAAAGTATCTTGAGAAATCAGCTGACAGTCTTAAGGGAACTACTTTGTAGATAAATCTCTGCCTTTCTCTTGCTGCTTTTAAAATTCTCTCTTTGTCTTTAAACTTTGGCATTTTAATTATGACATGTCTTGATGTGGTCCTCTTTGGGTCCAACTTGTTTGGGATTGTCTGCCCTTCCTCAACTATGTTTATTTCCTTCATAAAATTAGGGAAGTTTTCTTCCATTTTTTTTTTTTTGAAATAAGTTTTCGATTTCTTGCTCTTCCTCTTTTTCTGGCATCCCTATGATTTGGATGTTGATACATTTGGAGACATCCCAGAGGCTTCTTATTCTATCTTTGTTTTTTGTTGTTGTTTTTTTTTAATTATTTTTTCTTCTTACTGTTCTGATCGAATGCTTTTTTCTTTCTTATGTTCCAGATTGTTGTTTTGATTCTCAGCTTCATCCCCTCCACTGTTGGTTACCTGTAGATTTTCCTTTATTTCACTTAATGCAACCTCCATTTCTGCCTGGGTCTTTTTTATGCTGTTGCAGTACCCAGTGAGTTTCTGGAGCATCCTGACAACCAGTGTTTTATACTGTTGCTTATCTCCATTTCATGTAGGTCTTTTTCTGGAGTTTTGTTCTGTTCTTTCATTTGGGCCATATTTCTTTGTCTCTTCGTTTTGGCAGCCTCCCTGAGTTTGTTTCTGTGTATCGGGTAGAGCTCCTTTGACTCCACCTTAGTAGTATGGCCTGTGGTAGAAAAGTCACTCATCTGGATGAATGTGGCTTCTTTTAAATCCTTGGTTGTTAGACTTCTATACATACTGATTTTCTGACGAATTTGGGTGATATTTGTTTTGTAGTCTAGTTGTAGTTTTTGCTGAAGTTGTGCATGGAGGTGAAGTGTGGTTATCTATATCTTCATCTTGAATCCAGGATCTTAATTCAGCTTCTTTTTCAATTTTTTTCAAACTGGCCTTCAGCCAGTTAAAACAACTTAATTTAAAATTGTCCTCATTGTTGCTCTGGCCGATGTGGCTCAGTTGGTTGGAGCATCGTCCCATAAATTGAAGGGTCGTGGGCTTGACTCTTGGTCAGAACACACAACTGGGTTGTGGTTTCAGTCCCTGGTTGGAGCACTCAAGCAGCACTGGAACTGATGCAGTGACATCTGACTCCATCAGGCCATTTTAACAGCGGATTTCTTTGACTCCATGGCTTAACGATTCCAGAGTAATTATAGACCCTGACTGGGGCTCATACCTGCAACCTGGGTATGTGCCCTGGCTGGGAATCTAACTCACAACCCTTCAGGCTATAGCGAAAAATAAAATAAAATTTTATTTTGATATTTTCATGTCATAGCAAATATAGATTTAACTTTTTCCTTTTTCACTGACCCATAATGTTTTATAAGTACAGATACACTGTTTTTTATTTAGCTCATTCCTTAATTGGTGAACCTTTTAAGGTATTTTCAGGTTTTCACTTGTGCACATATTATTGTAAAGAATCTCCGTGCCTTTGCACACGATGCCAGGGTTTCTCTAAAGTAGATACCAAGAAGACTTGGTCTCCTGACAGTTCTGCTGCTGCCTTCCAAAGCTGTTGTGCCCTTTATTTGGTGTCACCCATTTCCCCTCCCCTTTAACACTGATTCTTAGCAAGTTTGAATATTTGTTTGCATTTTACTGGTTACCATTGAGACCGAGCATTTTTTTTACAGGTCTGTGAGCCACTTGTATTTTATCTATTTTTCCAGAGTGGTGTTTTTACATTTGGCACTTTAATCTACAGTGAATTTGTGAGTGACATGAGACATCTAACATTTTTTTCCAAGTAAATATGCAATGTAAAAAAATACGAAGAATAGATTTATTTGCAGCTATTGCTGTAGTCCTACTTAAATAATCTGAGCAAATTAAAAACTTGGAACTATTAAGAGGATTCAGCAAAGATGGAGGGATACAAGATAAACTTATAGAATTTTAAAAGCTTTTCTTTAAAACTCTAGCAATAACCTTTCAGAAAGTGTAATAGGAAAACAGATCCCATTTATGATAAAAACTGTATCCAAAAGTAGACCTAACAAGAAATGTATAACAACAAAAAGGGAATTGCCCAATCATAGCAAAACATGTTTATAACACTATTGTAATTAAAACTGGGGATATTTGTCAGGTATAAACAGGTTGATGGAACAAAAAATAATCTAAAAATCCATGTAGCAATATAACATGAAAATTTCAAATCAGAAATAGGATAGACTGTTCAAAGATCTTTTCAGTGTTCAGTGATACTAGATTCAAAACTGATTTCAGTGTAGGCCCTCGGTTTACCTAGAATTTCTTTTTGTTACCAAAAAAAATTAAAAGCCTTGAAAGACTAATGTTTATATGTAATATTTTAAGGGCACAGTGACATCTCAGTCTGGTCTAAAACCTGCTCTCAGCCCATGCCCCTTGACCAGTTGCTTTTACCTGCCTAATTCACATTTCTAGAACTCAGCTCAGTTATAGAATAGACGCTCAAATGTTCAAACAGTTTTTTGCCACCGCAAACTTAGATTTCTATAGGTAATTTGTGGGTTAAGGCCAAATTTAATCATATTTTAAATATTTTTAGCTTCTACCTCAGATTTAGTATTTGCTCTTAATTCTTGCTGTTGATATACTCTTTGTTAGTGATGGGAATGTTCCCCCTCCCCCTTTAACCCTTGTATAAATGGTGGGATTGATTTACTATATTAAGAAGTCTGTGGAGAAACTGTTGCTACCCAAAGGGCTTCTGTGATTTGACTTTGCATGGTTGCCTAGCTACTGCTAGTTAAGTAAACATTCTAGATATTGCGCTCTGAAAATTTTTCAGACAGAAAAGTTGGCACTTGAAATTCTTGTTCTTCTGGCTTTTCTAGCATTTTGTCCTTTTTTGTTTTGTTTGTGTTTTAGAAGAATGATTACAAAGCAGTATGAACAGAAGAAAATAATTACTGATGGATTTTTAATTGCCTACCATTATTATCATAAAATGACATACTACTGTTTTTAAAGTTTAGAGAATGTTCTAAGGAAATATATCAGCAGCTCTCAGCAGTAGTGGATAAGAAGTTTCGACTGGAGTCAGAATTTTTTAGCCATGGCAATATGGACATGGAAGGAGATTTGGGCTATAAAACTTACCTACCTAGGTTTAAATCCTTGAGCTGCCACTTCAGATGTAGAAGCCTTCAGCAAGGAGCAGCCTCTCCGTGCTGCTTCATCTTTAAAATGGGAACAGACCTGGCTGGTGTGGCTCAGTGGACTGAGTGCTGTGCTTGCTGCCTGGGAAAGGGTCACTGGTTTGATTCCTGTTCAGGGCACATGTGTGGGTTGCAGGCCAGGTTCAAAAGGCAACAAATTGATGTTTCTCTTAGCACATTGATATTTCTCTGCCTCTTTCTACCCCTTTCCCCTCTCTCTAAAAATAACTAAATAAAATATTTAAAATGGGTACAATAATTCCCTTGTGAAAATGTTGTTTTAAAATAAGATAATGTTGTATAAGGCATTTAATCCAATGTTTACCACTTACAAGGCCCTCGCATTTTTGGTAATAATGCTATATTGCCACTGCTGCCCTAACTCCACAGTAGAAATGATACTTTAAATATCTTAGTGCTTAGCAAGTGTGCTAGACTAATAATAAATTTGATTTCTGCTCCCACTACAACACTATCTGAACAAGTTATTGATCTTCTTTTTTTTTTTTAGGTGAGGGATGACATAGGTTATGTCCAAGTTCCTTTCTTGCTCTAAAATGTGGTTCATTTTATTGACCCTTCCCTTAAGGGTAGAATTAAAATATTGGTCAGGAATTTCTTAGAGAAAAGGATAATGAGGGTATGCTGTTTTCCTCATAATGGCATAAAAATACTATTGGTATTAATAAAATCCTCCTTTGAAAAAATGCTGTTAAAATAATAAATTACTGAAAACATGAGCCCTTTTCATTTAGAAATCACCTTATTTTGTAAAATTTAAGATTTCTTTAAAAATTACACATTTTTACCACTCTACTCTTAAATTTCAGAACTTTGGTAGCCTAATGCAGAAGGGATAAAACAATAAAATGTATTATAGATATGCACATTTACATAAGAAGAGCTCAGGCTTTTTGTTCTTCATGCTCATGAAAGCTACTTCATGTCCTTGTATTTATCGAGTTATGATTCATTTGGCAATTATTTGTTTTAATGTCTACCAATATCAAGTTGAACAATGTATATAGGAAAATGATTAAGGCCAAGGATCTCTTCAAATTCAGTTTAGGTCCTAATAAAAAGCATCTGTATTTTTAAATTATTGTCACAATAGTTGCCTTAATGGAAAATAAACCAGTAAATCTGCATCTCAGCTTTATTGTCTCAGGTGTTCAGAAACTTGACATTGTTTATTGCAGTGGCTTGGAACTTCTTGCTTACCAGAGAGAGAGACAGACAGACAGAGACACTTGTAACACCAAGGACATACTAAATAATGGTGAAAACATGTTATTTCAGTGTTAGTCTTAATATAGCATTGTTATATTTTCAGGTAACTGCTAAACTTCCTGTGGAAGCAAAGTAGAATTTCATAAGAACATAATGGGTAAGTTTCATAAGAAAGTGGGTAAGTATTTCAACTAGTAGAAGCTGGTTTTTGTTAAAGGTAGGCCTTTGCTGTCAGTGAATGCAAGTTAGAAGATGGTCAGAGTAGGCTGAAAGCTGTTGAAATCAACAGCTTACGTTTACTGTGTGTTCTTGAGGACAGATTAGTAACATGTTGTACCAAATAAAACTTGTGATTACTAGTGACTAAATTGTACCTTAAGATATTAGAAACTTTCCCAACAGACATATAAAATGTTTACCTTGCAAAAAATACTAAAAGTATTTCTACTTCTCTCTAGGGCTCCCTAAATTTGTAGAATAAGCCATAAGAAACTAACTTTCAGATATTGGTAACTATAAGTGTTAAAATTCTGTGTGTACAATGTTGTAGAAATTATGTGTGTGAGAAAGATCTGAAAGGGATATGCAAAAATACGTACTCCCCCAGAAGGTTGTATTGAGCTAACTGAAGGCAGCAGGACAGTGATGGGTGTGCTGGTAGCAAGTGACATCTAGGCACTCTGTCTCCTCACCTCTGCTTTCCATTTTTAAAGACTGACACTTGTCTGTGTTCATTACTTTCATTTGTGCAGTAATTTAAACTGAGCAATATAATATTCTCATAATCATTTTTGTGGATCAAGAGTAAATTCCTGAGTAAAGGGTGCCCTAACATTCACAATTCGGGCTCGTCAGAAGTTGAGCTCATACGGTATATAAACATTCATTCATAAACACGCTCTGCATCCTATTGTAGGATGAGTATCAGGCTATAGAATTAAAGTTTTACTGAATATTTTGTTTTAGTCTTCAAACTTGAATGTGCTGCTGTAGTCACAAAAATATTGTTAGTAATAACTTCCTTGAAAAATACTGGTAAATTTTCATCTGAAGTAGTAACATCCTTGAATGTAAACTTTATTGTGACATTGGAAAATGTGTAGAGAATAATAAATAAGAAGTCTAAAACCTTTAAAATCTTGGTCGCTGTTACCCTCCAGAAATCTTTCTGGTATGAGTTCTTCAAACCTTGGTAAACTTGTTTATTGTCAATAAATTTTGATTCAAAAATCATTTTACTACTTTACTGTAGATGGAGAAGAGAAAACCTATGGTGGCTGTGAAGGCCCTGATGCCATGTATGTCAAATTGATATCTTCAGATGGTCATGAATTTATTGTAAAGAGGGAACATGCATTAACATCAGGAACAATAAAAGCCATGTTGAGTGGCCCAGGTAGGAAGATTTCTTGGTTTTCTCTTCATTTATATTCACTTTCAATGTTCGATGAATGTATTTGTAAGTTGAATTAAGTGACTTACAACATTTAAAAGAGACAGTAAATATTTGAACATTGCATGATTATGTTGCATTGGGGAAAAGTTGGTTTCTGCCATATTCAATTTATAGCTATTTACCCTAGTTTCAATAAAACCAAATTGGTTAATTTGTAATGGGAAGGACCATTTCTGTTAGTCTCCATGGCCACCTTCTTCAACACAGGACTCTGTTGATTTGTGCTCCTACTTCTAAAGTTTATCTGCAGAAGTTACCACCTCCGAAATCTCTATTCTTAACGTTTTCTTGGAGGTAATTTTTTTACCTCAAGAAAAAAATTTTCTGAGAGTTAGAATTTATGGAACATATGGTAATTTCTATGTTTAACTTTTAGAGGAAATGCCCAATTTTGCGCAGCGGCTGAACCATTTCACATTCCTACCAGAAATGTATGAGGGTTCCCTCGTGTGGTTTTCTCTCCACATCCTTTATTTGCAGTTGTTTTATTCCAGCCATTTTAATGAGTATAAAGTGGTATCTCATTGTGGTTTTGATTAGCATTTCCCTAATGACTAATGGTGTTGAATGTATCTTCATGTGCTTGCTAGCTATTTGTGTATCCTCTGGAGAAATGTCCCTTCAAGTCCTCTTTTTAATGGGGTTGTCTTTTTCGTTGTTGAGTTGCAAGAGTTCTTTATAAATTCTGGACACTAGCTTCTTATCAGATACATGAAATCCTTATATTTTCTCCCGTTCTGTGGGTTGTCTCTTAATAGTGTATTTTGATGAATAAAAGTTTTTTATGTGATAAAGCCCAGTTTATCTTTTATCCCTTTTGATGTTTGTGGGGTTTTTTAGAGTCGTGTCTCTAAAAACCTATTGCCAAATCCAATGTCATGAAGATTTACCCTTATTTCTAAGAGTTCAGTGATTTTAGCTCTTATAGTTAGGTCTTTGATTTTACGTTAATTTTTGTACGGTTATCCTTTTCTACATGTGGACATACCAGCACCATTTGTTGAAGAGAACATTCTTTACCATTGTTGAATGGCCTTGTTGTTCAAGCTTTGAAATTGAGCAGTGTGAGGCTTCCAACTTCTTTTTTCCCAAGATTGTTCTGGCTTTTTGGTGTTCTTTCCATTCCTTTTCTACATTTTTTACTATGGATATTTAAAAACATACATGGAAATAGAATAATACGCCTCCATGTACATAGCATGAGTAGTTATCAACATTTTGCCAATCTCGTTTCATCTATTCTCACTTTTTAAAGAATATTTCAAGCAAATCTCTGACATTGTCATTTCACTTACAAAATTTTGATAGTCCTCCCTACCCCCTCCCTTCTTTACAGACCATCAGTTTTACAAAGAAACAAGGACATTTATACAATGTCCACATCCTGATTAGACTTAATGTTTCATCTTGTAAACTCAGAGGCTTGATTAGTAGCTGGTTCATTTTACTAGGCAACAATACTTCATAGTTGGTATTATATTCTGTTGTAACACATCTTTTAGCAATGTCAAGATTGATTAGTGAACCAGGGTTATCAAGCTGATTCATCCATGAACAGTGCTCCAGTTAGACTTTCATATAATGGTTTTAGCATTCATTGTGATTACCACTGAGATATACTTCATTTGGGGTTACAAAACACTGATTTTCTAAATGCATAATTTCTTCTGCATTTATTAATTAGACTTTTCCTTTAAAAAACAATTTGGTTACTGTGAAATATAGTTTGTACAAGAAAGAAAGACAAAAAAATTTCTCCCCTTTACAAAGAGCCCTGATGTCTTCTAATGGGAACTTAGGAACCCAAGTGTGGGTGCTAGTGGAACTCCTTTCTCCTGGGTTGAATCATTTTCTCCTGGACAGAACTAGGATGTACTTTAGGGGGGAAATTATGGACAAGCCAAAAATTTTAGTTAAAAATTAAAATTAAGGGATTTTTCCTTTTTTTATAAGCTTGTTCTCCTTTAACTTAAAAATAGCTTTAGTCATCCTGTACATCAAAAAGTTGCAGATTCAATGCCCAATCAGGGCACATACAGGTTGCAGATTTGATCCCTGGTCAGGGAGTATATGGGAAGCAACTGATCAGTGAATCTATCTCTCTCTCTATCTCTCTCTCTCTCTCTCTCTCTCTCTCTCTCTCTCTGTCTCTCCCCCACCTCACTCCTTCCCTCCCCAGCCACCCTGTCTCTAAAATCAAAGAGTATATTCTCAGGTGAGGATTAAAAAATAAAAATAAGTGCTTTATCTTAAAGATCAAACTTTCAGCCCCAAACTAATGTTTTGCATAAGGAAGAATGAAGTACTAATACATGCTACAATGAGGATGCACCTTCAAAACATTATGCTAAATGAAAGAAGCCGTCCACGAAAGGCAACAAGTTTATGATTCCATTTATATGAAATATCCAGAACTGTTAAATCCATAGAGACAGAAAGTGGATTGGTGTAATAGAAAGTACAGGTTGGGGGTAGGGAAATAGGGGATAATTGCTAAGGGGTACAGGGTTTTATTTGGGGGTGATAAAATGTTTTAGAACAAGATAGGTGGCATGGCTATAAAACATTGTGAAAGTTACACTTCAAAATTGTTAATTTTATGTGATATGAATTTTACCTCAAAAAAAAAAAAAAACACTAATGTTTGTCCAGTCAAGATGAAGGTGTAAGGTAAACACACCTTGCCTTCGAGTACAACTATAGCAAAATATACTAGACTACAAAACAAATCATCACCCAGAATTGTAGGAAAATCAAGCTGTATGGAAGTCCGTCAACCCAAGATTTAAAGAAGCCACATACATCCAGACGGTAGGAGGAGCAAAGACACAGAGAAGTGCCAGGAGGTGGAGAGGTGTAGAGATGGGAAGCAGTGGTCCCACATCCATGTGTGGTGGATAAAAACCAGGAGGTATACCTCAAGAGCAAGGGATCCTAGCCCCAGTCCAGACCACACACATCCCAGGGTTCTAGCTCCAGGAAGATAAATGCCCATAACTTCTGGGGGTAAAAACCAGTGGGGTTTAGGGTAGTTGAAGAAACTGCAGACTCCTCAGACTCCTCCTAAAGGGCCCGCAACAGACTTGGGACTCATGCAGACTCACCCCCTCAGACTCAGCAACAGCTGGAAGGGCACCAGTGGCACGGGGGGAGAAAGTGAAGTGAATGGCAGCTGGTTGAGTACTGGGAGAAAGCTTCCACCTGCACAAAACTCCAGAGGCCAGACAGCGGCATTGTCCTCTCTCCAAGCCCTCTCCCACACAGAGCAACAGAGTGGTAACATGGGTGCCCACCCTGGCGATTACCTAAGGCTCTGGCCCATACAACTTAACAAGTGTGCTTTTCTACAATAGTCCTCACTACTAACAGAGGGAGTCAAAGCAGCACTACACAGAAACAAACACAGGGAGGCTGCCAAAATGAGGAGACAAAGACAGAGAGTCCAAATTAAAGAACAGAACAAAACTCCAGAAAAAGACCTAAATGAAATGGAGATTAGCAACATAACAGATGCAGAGTTCAAAACACTGCTTATCAAGATGCTCTAGAAACTCACTGGGTACTGCAACAGCATAAAAAAGACCCAGGCAGAAATGGAGGTTGCGTTAAGTGAAATAAAGGATAATCTATAGGGGACCAACAGTGGAGGGGATGAAGCTGAGAATTAAATCAACAATCTGGGACACAAGGAAGGAAAAAAGCATTTGATTAGAACAGCTGGAAGAAAAAAGAATTCAAAAAAATGATAGGCTTGGGAACCTCTGGGACATATTTCGCCCCCCCCCTTTTTATTTTTTAAATATATTTTATTGATTATGCTATTACAGTTGTCCCATTTCCCCCTCTGCCCTGTGCGCTCCCTGCCACCCTCATTCCCCCTCTTTAGTTTATGTCCATGGGTCATATATATGAGTTCTTTGGCTTCTACATTTCCTATACTATTCTTAACCTCCCCTGTCTATCTTCTACCTGCCATGTATGCTTCTTATTCCCTGTACCTTTCCCCCTCTCTCCCCACCCACTCCCCTGATCATAACCCTCCATGTGATCTCCATTTCTGTGATTCTGTTCCCATTCTAGTTGTTTGCTTAGTTTCTTTTTGTTTCTGTTTTAGGTTCAGTTGTTAATAGCTGTGAGTTTGTTGTCATTTTACTGTTCCTACTTTTGATCTTCTTTTTCTTAGATAAGTCCCTTTAATATTTCATATAATAAGGGCTTGGTGATGATGAACTACTTGAACTTGACCTTATCTGGGAAGCACTTTATCTGCCCTTCCATTCTAAATGAAAGCTTTGCTGGATAGAGTAATTTTGGATGTAGGTCCTTGGCTTTCATGACTTGGAATACTTCTTTCCAGCCCCTTCTTGCCTGTAAGTTTTCTTTTGAGAAATCACCTGACAGTCTGATGGGCACTCATTTATAGGTAACTCTCAGTTTTTCTCTTGCTTTTTTTAACATTCTCTTTTTATCTTTAATCTTGGGTAACTTGATGATGATGTGCTTTGGTGTGTTTTTCTTTGGGTCCAACTTCTTTGGGACTCTCTGAGCTTCCTGGACTCCCTGGAAGTCTTATTTCCTTTGCCAGATTGGGGAAGTTCTCCTTCATTATTTGTTCAAATAAGTTTTCAATTTCTTTCTGTTCCTCTTCTCCTTCTGGCACCCCTATGATTCGGATATTCGAACGTTTAAAGACATCCTGGAGGTTCCTAAGCCTCTCCTCATTTTTTTGAATTCTTGTTTCTTCATTCTGTTCTAGTTGAATGTTTCTTTCTTCCTTCTGGTCCACATAGTTGATTTGAGTCCCGGTTTCCTACCCATCACTGTTGGTTCCCTGTACATTTTCCTTTATTTCACTTAGCATAGCCTTCATTTGTTCTTCTAATTTGCAACCATATTCAGCCAAGTCTGAGAGCATCCTGATTACCAGTGTTTTGAACTGTGCATCTGGTAGGTTGGCTATCTCTTCGTTGCTTAGTTGTATTTTTTTTTTTTTTT
>VMDR010016461.1:0-21135 GCA_007922815.1 Macrotus californicus
GTGATACCAGGGCAGGGCGACACCGTCGCTGCATTGTGACACTGTTTGTGGGGGAGGGGTCCGAGAGGGAACAATGCCGCTTGCTCTGCTCTCTTGTCCGTTTTCAGTCACTTCCCCGGCTACCCACAATCAAGTTGGGCCCTTCTGGTGCTGATTCCCAGGTGGATAGGTTTGTGTATGGTCTAGGACCCTGTGGTTCTCTCCAAAGAACTCTCCTGAGAGGTTGGGAGTTTCTCCCACTGCCTCAACCCCCACAGGTGTTTTCAGTCAGAGGATTTGAGGCTTTATTTCCCTGCACTGGAACCCTGGGTTGCACAGTCTGTCTCGCTCCCCAGTTGTTCCTCCTGGTTTATCTGCACGTGAATGTGGGACCGCCCACTCTGCAAGCCACCGCCTCACCTGTTCTGCCAGCTGCTGCCTCGCTGCGAGTCCTCTCCACCCCGCTGCCCATCTCCGCCCCTCCCACCGGTCTGGATGAATGTTTCTTCTTTAATTCCCTGGTTGTCGGATTTCCGTACAGTTCAATTTTCTGTCAGTTCTGGTTTTTTGTTTTTAAATTTGTTGTTGTCCTTCTTTTGGTTGTGGGAGGAGGCACAGTGTATCTACCTACACCTCCATCTTGGCTGGAAGTCCCTCTTCTTAATAGTTTCTAGCTTTACATGCTTATGTTGAAATTCACGCCCCATTGCAGATGGATTTGTATAAGGTGTGAGGTCAAGACTAACTTTTGCCTTCGGATGTCTGGTTGCTGTTGTTGGGTCTTTAAATGTCGATTCCGTTCTGTCGGTTGATGGTGTTGTTTAGTTCTCTGTCCTTGGTGGTTTTTCTGTCTAGTTATTGAATTGATTGCTGTGAGAGGGGTGTCAAAATCCACAACCAAAGCTGTGCCTGTGTCTCTTCTTCCTTTCAGTTTTCTGTGGAGAGGAAGGTTTTCAGTTTGCACCAGGCATTCTGGAGCTCTGTGGTTGCCTGCACACACCTTTGGGGTTCCTCTGTTTCTTGGTGGAACGTTCCTCCGTGTCCCTCTTTGACCTGTGACTCTGGGGGTGGGTCATGGGGTAGACCAGTGGTGTGGAAACACTCAGGGTACAGAGAACCTCAAAGATCATGGGGTGCAAAACAGACCTCACTGTGGACTCAACACACAGGGGTCAGAGCTAAGCCCGGTGACGCCCGTGGTCATTAGGTGTCTTGCTCTAGACAACCAGTGGCACCAATGTCAGTGGCTAGCGGCCGAGTCACTCTATCTGTCACAACCTTCTGTCCCATCCCTTTTTCCTTTCTCCCCCAATATGTTAGGTCTGCCGAGGGAGCTACCAATAGTGTCTACCCGTGCTGTTGGTGCCCAGTGCGAGGAGGGGGCTGAGTGGGGTGTCCGAACAAGGAAGCATCGGGTGTGGAGAGGGAGAACGGTGGTGTGGGGGTGGAGGTGGGGAGGGAGTCAGTGTCTGTTTATCGCTCAGGGAAGCGTGGCAGTCCCGCAGTCTAAATAACCGAGTGGGTCTTTCCCTCGGCCTGGCCCACAGCATGCTGTTTCCCTTCAGTGTTCAACCAGAGAGCAGATGTCATCTAACGAGTCTCCTAGAAGTGTTTGCTTTCTGAGAAGTGAGCTGTGTTTATTTCTTCAGTTATAAAAATGTGTTGTTTATAACTCGTAAAGATATGCGGATCTGTTCTCATTTGCTTCCCATCCACTGTTCTCCCTGGGCCGTTCCCCGGCCAGCGGTCAGGTGGACCAGTCTGCCTTCGTCCTGCAGCGGCCGAGGAAGGCGCTGCAGGCTGCCTTCAGCGTTTACCTGAGCTCAGTCCGAGGGTTCGGGGTATAAGGAAGTGCACTCGGAGGTATGCAGACTGTGGCCATGCTTTCAGTTGAAGTTTTGGCTCAATAAAACCCGGTCATTCTGCTGAGCCAAGATGAAGCCAGTGGTAGTGGGGAGTATGGGGGAGCGGATACTTGGTCAGACCTTCTGTTTGTGATTGGCAAGATGGGTACCACTGGTCGTGATATAAGGAACCCACCTTGGAGCGTACGACACGGAACCTAATCAATACCCCTGAAGCCTCTTGGGTGATTCTTTCTTATTACATCTTTCTCTCTGCTCAGAAGTCACCACAGCAGAAGGTGAATTTTGTGCCTGTCCTTTCTTTAGCCACTCAAGTGTGTGACCCAAAATAATAGATCACGTAGTGTCAGCCTTTGCCGAATTTTATCTGAATGAAATCACACTGTCTCTCTTCTGCTCCGGTTCCTTCTCTGTTGACGTGTGAAGCTGAGATCATTCCCTTTCACCGCTCTGCTGTGCTCCAGGGCATAAATATACTGCAATTTACCGACTCGCTCTACTGTTGAGGGCTCGTGTTCCTGCAGTGTTGGATTGATGGCGGTGATATTTTATTTAGGAACTTTGCATTCATTTCAAGGGTGAGATTGATATGTGATTTCTTGCTTGTCTACTTGTCTGGTTTTGTTATCAAGGTTATGATCTCATAGGATGAATTATTGGGTGTTCCTTTTTTTTTTTTCTATGTGTTGAAAGAGTTTTTTAAAGATTGGAACTATTTATACTTTGAATGTTTTGTCGTACACACCTCTAAAGTCTTCTGGATCTCTTGTCTTCCGGGGAAGAAGGTTAAATACTGAATCTGTTTTCTTTTTTTTTCAAGAACCACCAAGATTTTTCATTTTCCCTTTTTTAAGAGGAGGTTTTGATGATTTTGAATTTTTTCTAAAACTTTTTTGTTTCTCCCAGTATTTCAACTATGTTGGCATCATTTTTTCTTAACTTGAGTTCTGACGTATGTTGCTTTGTTGTGGTTCGGCTTCCTTGCTCTGGGTCCGTGGTGGTCGTTTCTCTCCGACAATATTAGAGGCGCCGGACTAGTCTCCTGCTTTCTGTCTCACGCCCCCTCTCGCCTCTTCTCTGTGATAACAGCTTCACTTCTGCATTTAACAGGGATAAACACTGACTTCCTGTCTGCCTACCAGACCCCCTCAGAGTCCAGCCCACATCGGCTCCTCCAACTTCCTTACACGTCTCTCCAGGCTGTGCTCTAGCTGTGCTTTCTACATTCGCACCAATGTAGAATGTACTTTGGTAATTAAAAAAGCAGTAAAGAAAGAAAATCACTGCCCCTTCATCTTCATGCCTGATTGTCCCCATTATGAGGAATTTTGGGGCTCACCTAGCCCAGTCCCCTTCATTTAACCATATGGGGAGCAGGACTGGAGATGTGAAGGCATGTGCCAAGGGCCACACAGCTCCTCGTGCAGGTGGGCTGGACCTCCAGGCCCTCAGCTGCAAATCTGGGCCCTTACATTTGACCCCTTTCTAACCTTGAGTGTCCATCACCAAGTAGAACAGGTGTGCAGTGTCTCCAACTCTGTCTAGTTTATGAATGTGGTTTTCACATATCCGGTACCACTGGTGAAAGTAACCCGGGTGTCAAACAAATACGGAATGATGTGACGATTTTTTTATCCTCATCTGAGGACATGTTTATTGATTTTAGAGAGAGAGGAAGGGAAAGAGAGAGTGAGAGAGAAACATCCACGTGAGAGAGAAACATCCATCAGTTGCGTCCTGTATGTGCCCCAGCCTGGGATCGCACCTGCAGTGCAGGTATGTGCCGTGACTGGTGATTGAACCGGCAACTTTTGGTGCATGGACGATGGATGCTCCAACCAACTGAGCCACCCGGCAAGGGCAGTGTGATGAAATTAAGCACTCAAAAGATTAGTTGTCATTCCGTATAGCATTAAGAAACTAAAATTATACCTTAAAAAGATATCAGCTTTAATCTGTCACCCTCTGCCACCTCCTTTGTTTTCAAGAAGTCCTTAACATTTTAGCCTACACCACCCAGTGTTTCGTCATTTATGGGACTCTGTGTGATGCCGTTTTGTGCCCACGGAGCAAGGGCGTCCTGACTCTGCATCACGATCTTCCCGTCCTCGTCGTGCTTTGTGACACATTCCGACAGGCGCTCATCCCGTGACCTTGGCGGCTCTGCCGACGCCTTTGCACTGTGAAGACTTCCTGTCCTCAGCTTAGAAAAACAAACCGGCTCACGATGGATCTCAACGTGTTTGGGAGTATGTGCAAATAGCACATTTCTCTATCTTTCCCTTCTCTTGGAAGCCTGCATTTGGAAAGCCTGCATGATCTCAACCACGCAGACGAGCCGTTTCCTGAGACAAAGCCGGAGGGTGAGAAAGACCTTGAATAAACAGGAATACGTTCCTGATGAGTTTCTGGACTTTGTCAGGTGGGGTGTTGTCTTATGGCCAAAATTGGGAAGAGCTGGTAATGCTTCTCCCTCCCTTTTTCTTTCTTTCTTTCTTTCTTTCTTTCTTTCTTTCTTTCTTTCTTTCTTTCTTTCTTTCTTTCTTTCTTTCTTTCTTTCTTTCTTTCTCTCTCTCTCTCTCTCTCTCTCTCTCTCTCCCTCCCTCCCTTTCTCTCTCTCTCTCTCTCTTCCTCCCTCCCTCCCTCCCTTCCTTCCTTCCTTCCTTCCTTCCTTCCTTCCTTCCTTCCTTCCTTCCGCTACTGAGTTGATGCACATTCATGTATGGGGGATGTACACAGATTTTCCAGGAACTCGGCTCTGGTCTCCAAGGTTGGCAACAAAGACCCCCTGCCCACCTAATTCGTCAGCCGTCAGGCCGCGGTGTTCCCTGCGTACTTCCTCGGTGCCGGCGTTCTTAGGGCCTGGGTGGGCCGGGCTGTGGCTCCGAGAGAGCAGGAGGCACCGGAACAGCCAGGGCGTGGCCTGGCTGCTGGTGGAGGGCTGCGGAGGCGGAGAGGGACTCGGGGCCAAGGAGCAGAGGGTCAGAGCGCTGCTGTAGGTACAGGCAGAACCCAGCCAGGTGTCTGGAGAGAGTAGACACTTGGCAGCCGCCAAGGAACACAGCAGGCTCCCGGCTCGTCAGTTTAGAAAATCAGAAAATAAAAACATAGGGATTCCTGAAGGAACCCCGACCTGCCCTCATCACTCTGTTTAAAACTGTAATTGGACCCTGACTGCTGTGGCTCAGTGGGTTGGGCGGTGCCCCACAAAGCGAAAGGTCACTGGTTCGATTCCTGGTCAGGGCACGTGACTGAGTTGCGGGTTCGGTCCCCAGAGAGGGGCATGTATGAGAGGGAACCGATGGATGTTTCTCTCTCACATGGATGTTTCTCTCCTTCTCTTTCTCCCTCCCTTCCCCTCTCTCTAAAAATAAACAAGTAAAATCTTTTTTAAAAAACTGCAATTTGTACCCCACCCCCAACACGTCCCAGCTCCTTCTCCTGCATGACGCGGTGTACGTGTACTTGTGTGTTATGTTCATTTTCTCCTTCCCTAATTAGACTTACAGAGTCTTTAGGAAAAATGATTTCCGACTGCTGCATTCTCCACATCAAAGCCAGCCTCTGTGCATAGTAGGTGCTTAACTAACAGATGCCTACTGAGTGACTAAATAGAGTCTATGAACCCTAAGAAGGACTTTGGATATTCCGGTACGCCACTTGGGTCAAACAAATTCCTTGTTTGTCCTTTGTTTGAAAGGCAGCCATGCCTTTTCTCTGCCAGGAAGACGCCCGTGAGTGTTAGTGGTGAAGAGGCTGTAGGAAGGGACGTCTCTCACGTCAGGGTCAAAGTGCAGACTCCAGGGCCCACGCCGGGGCCCGAGAGCATGTCCTTCCTGAACCCCGAATTCCTCTCAGGGAGCGGTGGCCACCCTGGGAGGGAATCTCAGAGCTTCTCCCAGAAAGCACCCCACTCCTCTGTTTTTCTTTTTTAATTCATACCCAAGGATATGTCCATTGATTTTAGAGAGAGAGAAAGGAAGGGAGGTAGAGACAGAGAAAGAGGGAGAGAGAGAGATCAATCGGTTGCCTCCCATACGTGGCCTGACCGGGGATTGAACCTGAATCATAGGTATGTGCCCTGAGCAGGAATCAAACCCGCACACAACCTTTGGGTGTGCAGGGAAATGCCCCAGCCAACTGAACCACCCCCCCCAACTTTGCCCTGAGGGCCCCCTCCGCCACTTGTCCCTGGTAGTTCTCACACACAGCATTTCCTCTCACCTGTGCCTCATTTAAACCATCCCTTCCTTCTTCACTGCCTGCTTTGGTCGTCATGGCTCAAGCCTGGACCGGCGTGACTAGGCCAGGAGGAGCAGAGGGAACAGGAGGAGCAAAGAGTGTGGGGAACATACAACCTGGGAATGATCTGAGATGACCATCCAAGTGGTGTTTTCTTTGCCCAAACAGTCCTGTTCATGGAAAATGACTCGCCCTTCTATTTTTTTTTTTTGCCTGAGAAATAAGGTAGAGTTATTTCCATGTGACATTTCATTGAGTCTGTGTCCAGTGGGCCAGCTTACGTCAAGGTCTTGAAAAATGGACTCACATAAAACATTTTGGGGTGGGAGCGGGCTCTGGAGAAGGAGGTTCCACATTGTGTGTATTGGCAGGGGGGGGGGGCTGCCTTTCCTCGGCCTGTTCAGGAAAAGTCAAGTTTTTAAATAACCCCCATTGGAAATGCCAGCACGGTGTTCGGTCCGAGCGCTTTGGCCTTTCCAGGCTGGGGAGAGCGTGCAGACATCCCCCTGGCAGGCCTCGGCAGGTGTGGGGAGGGCCACCTCTCCGGCTGTTTCTGGGGGAGAAAACCCATGGTTGAACGCCTCCTGTGCGCTGCAGGAGGCCGAACGGTGGAGGGAAGTGTTAGGACTCACTTCGCAGGTGTTCTTCTTTCCGAGAGTGGAAGGGAAAAATATCTGCTCCTGAGAGATCTTGTCACCGATGGCTGTGGACGCTGCCTGCCAGTGCTAATTAAAGGTGTGTGAGTGTGTGCAGGGGCAGGGTCGGCGACAGAGGGAGGAAATTCAGGAGAGAAGACATGGGTGGTGGCAGACAGAGAGGGATGGTGCTGTGAATGACATTTATTAGATCCAGTTCCAGTTTGCCAAGGTCTGAATTTGATGAGTTCAGGGCAAGACCATCTTTGTGTAGCACATAGTGCCTCATTTCAAACTCGTGTACCCCAAAGACACCCCGGCCTCTCAGCTCTAGGAGGGATTCATGAGGGTCGCTGCTCATGCTGGACTCAGGGTACAGCTGAAGTTGGGGACCCCGTGGTACGTTGGCTGAGGTGTCCTCACACATTCATCGAACGTTAGGTCTTCCTATTACCATTACCCAGAGAACATATTAATCAGCTGATGGGAGCTAGAGAAGGCACATCTTAACTCCCTAGCATCATGGGTAAAAACTCAGAAAAGAAATGTGAAAACGAATTTTCTTTCAGCCCATCCTTCCAGCCTTGCCAAAGGAAACATATTTCATATTTAATCAGGAAGTTTGGGGGCACTTAGGGCTTTGAAAAGTCTTGGAATGATGAGATCCTATTAGAAAAACCAGTGATCTGGGATTTTTTTACTTTTTTACCTCCATTTGAGGTTCGGGGAACAAAGTATGCTTGGCGTGCTGAATTTCCATAGCGCGGGCTGGCGCGCTTTTCCCGCCTGGACCCTGGACGGTGCAGACTGTACTGTCCTATGTGCCGTCCAGGCCTGGAGGAGCAGCTCCTCGAGACCCTCCAGAGAACATCTTCCTTGCAGACTGTCCCCGGAGCAGGATGGTTGTGTCTGGTCCCACCCAGATTGTGAGCTCTCCCCTGCGGATCTCGGTGGCCATCACTAGAGGCTGGGTGATGCTTCCTGCAGGGGCCTTACCTGCCTTCTGCTCGGCCCAGGTGTTGGGAGAGAGGCTTCTGCACCGGCGTTCAGGGCTCGGCCCTCGGGGTGTTTGGCTTCTGCCCTGTCCTGTGAAGATCTGTGGGAATCTCAATTCTGCCTCATAACATCTCACGCTAGTGCCCTGTCTGTGTCACTGCAGAAGCTTCTGACGAGGTGGATCCCCGGTGGCCCACAAGGAGACGTCTGAAATGAGGGGGCTGTAATCGGGGAAAGCCCCTGCCCGGGCGGCTCGGTCAGAGTGTTGTCCTGAAGGTGCCAGGGTCGCAGGTTCAGTCTCTGGTCAGGGCAACTACAAGAATCAACTAATGAATGAATCCGTAAGCGGAACAGATCGATATTTGTTTCTCCCCTTCCCTTCCTCTCTCTACAAAAAAAATCAGTCAATTGAAATAATTTGTAACAGGAGAAAGCCACCCTCAGCCTGGAGACAGGCTTTTCTTGGTGGCAAAGGGCCCTGGTCTCAGCTCTGTTCCTACTCGGAGTTTGTGGCTGCATTTGGGATGGCGTGAGGCAGGGAAAGAGCAATGCTTACATTGGTCGAGGCAACGGGGACCGGAAAACAGCCTCGACGGGCTGGCACGACGGGCCAGATCTGCAGGGAGTGTGGGTGGCTCTCTCTCTGTGGATGGCAGAGACAGGCCCAGCAGTGCCATGTGGGAAAAAGACTGAGTGGCCACCACTGCCCGCTCGTCTGTGGCGGTCAGTGGTGTGGTGTTTGGCTCTGTTCTCACTGTGGAGAGAGATGAACATCTCATGTGCCGAGCTCAGACCCAGCTGGGAGCGGCGTTTAAACAGGCTTACTGAATTTCAGGGAGCATCGCATTGTACTTTTTTAAATGGGTGACATGTCACTTTTGAGGCCCACGGGGCCCCGTTCCCTCCTGCGTGTGCCTCTCCTCATTATGCCAGCCTCGGTCACAAGGCGGTCTCTGTCCTTCCTGTGGTGTAGCCCGAGCCCTGGGACAGATCCTGAAATCGTGTCCTCGAGTTGCCTTCTCAAATTTGCTTCCTGCTGCCAAAGTCAGAGCCTTCCTTCCGCCGGAGGGGGCGGCGGGGAGATAGCTGCGTCCCACGCTCGAATTCGCAGTCCCTGGAGGGGCTGTCTGGATTCCGCCAGCTCCATCCCCGGAGATGTGGCAGCTGTGGGCAGTGGCTGACGGGATGATGTGTGTGGTGGCTTCTCCCCAGGGCCCTGGGTCTGTGCCCTGGGCAGGTCCCTTTCCTTCCCTCAGCTCCTGCTTCTTACGGGCCCTGAGGACCTCTCTGGTCACCCCGTCCCGGGAGGAGTCACATGCCACCAAGCCTCCCAACATTTAAGAAGTCACCTCCCATCTTGTGACAGTGTCAGTGCGTGTCCTCAGCAGCCCATCACCGGTGTGACACTTGCTTTCGGAAGCCGTGAGTGAGCTCAGCCGCGGCTCCTCCAGGAGGGCCTGGTTTTCTGGGACTGTTTTCCACGCTGGGGGTGAGCTGACCTTGACCTCAGCGGTGGGAGTCTGCGTGTCCCCAGTAAAACACCTGACCGCCTGTGTCTAGGTTTCTTCATGTGGGAAATGGCACCCGCCTCACGGGCGAGGGGGGCGTGGTAGGAGGACACACAAGGCAGTTCTCCCAATTCCTGGCTCACAGTGAACTTGAGTTTCCTTCGTTCCCAGCTTTCGGTGCCGAGGGCTGCCACCGGACCTGTCGTGTGCGGCTGCTGGAGAGGCCACAGGGGAAGGGCTGGGACTAGACAGGCTCTCCAGCGCCCCCTCATTCTCTGATGCTGTGACTCACGTGTTTACTCTGTCCAGGCCCCTGAATTCAATGTAGACGCTGCGTGTTTACAGGGGGAGGGGGAGGAGAGGGAGAGGGAGGCAGGAGAGGTGTCATGGACCAGGGCACCTCATCCTTGTGTGCGGAGCAGCGTGCCACTTCAGACTAGTGTAGTCTCTGTGAACTTGCTCGATTCTGACAGATAGCTGTTGCCTTGGGAGAGAGTGAGTCCCCCATCACTAAAGGCATGCAAGTGGAGGCTGCTGGCCATCACAGCCGGATTGCTGTGGTAGACAGTCACCCACCTCCACCTCACAGGAAGGCAGCATCACAGAGGAAACCTCCACCGAACCTAAGCAAACTGACCACACGGTGGCTGAATTGCTGGCAGGTGTTAGGGGCCAGGCGGGTGGCAGAGAATAAATACCGTGTGTGCCGGTTGGAAGGGGACCAGGGCGATACCCTCCTCTACCTGAGCCTCAACCCAGACACCTGGTGTGTCTCACCTGGGCCTTTCCTTCTGGGACAGCCCTCTGTGGGCCGGATCTCCTGGAATCAGCCTCGCCAGAGATGGCCGGTCAGGGGTCCACACCGAGAGCTTGTCTGTAACCAAGCGACCTTGCCTTTCAGGCCTCAGCGGAGACGTCCCCAGGAGCCTACTTCCTGCCTGAGTTTGCGCTCTCCCCTCAGGGAAGTTTTCTGGAAGACACCACAGGGGAGCGGTTTCTCACCTATCGCTATGACGACCAGGTAAGAGCCTCCTGAAAGAGCCTCCCCTTGTCTTTGCCGCTTGCCGATGAGTAGGAAACGGTACCTTCAAAAGAATTCTATTTTCCCATCCGCACACATCCGGCACCATAGACCCTCGACGCCCAGGTCGCATCCCAAGAGGCTGGCATGCAGTTTCGCACGCCGTGTCAGGGTGTTGACTTCAGAGTCACTGTTTCCTGTTTTTACCAGAAATGTGTGACGGGTTCGTCCGTTTTAGCAGTCACCCAATTGATTACTCAGCGCTGAAACTGCTTTCCGATTAAGCATTGCTTTCTTTGCCCTCCCAGCTGTGACCAGCACCCAAGTTGTTTTTCTGGCCAGGCCCATTTTCCCAAAAAATGAGCAATGTAGGCAGGCCTGTGTGCACACGCGTGTGTGTGTCCACACACTTCATGCAGGCGAGTGCATAAACAGTTCACCGTGGTGCCTTCGACAGGCACTGGGCCGGCGGCTAGTGGGGCCTGTGCCGCCAGTGAGTTGTCTCCTCCCCGTCTCCACGAGAGATGCCGAGACAGCCTCTAGTCTGTGGCCCCTCTACATCCAGAGATCAACGCCCCGGTGGGCTTTCCTACGTGAACTTCAGGGACGTGAATTGAGAAGACAGGGTGTCTGGGACACCGCGCACCGTGTCTTTTTAAATTAAAGAGTGGGTGGTTAATGCCTTCTGCAGGTCCTACAGATGCGCTCTGCTTAATATAATAATAACAGAAAGGCCGGGAAAAGAGCAGGGGGGGGAAATAAGCCCCGCTGGTCTTTTCAAAAGGGCCTAACGCAGATCTGAAAAGTGGGGAGCTGGGGGCTTGGATATTGTGTCCTAGGGACTGGTGCTCCGGAAAGCCGGGTGAGATGTGCGTGAGGGGGTGCTTCTCTGAAGGGAGAGGAATGAGGCCAAACGCGAACAGGCCAAGGACAGCGCCGACTCTGCCGCTGCAGGTGGTGGGAGCGGCTCGCAGACCGAAACTGGGTGGGTCTCGGGGACGAACCTCAGAGTAGTCACCTCGACTGTTAGCCCACCTCCCCCCGTCTTGATGCTCTTTCCTCTTACCTCTGAGGGTGCAGACCGCATTGTGCCGTCAGCAGCGTCTCTGGCACTGGGGGAAAGACAAAAATCCCCTCGTCCTGCCACGGCGTGCGCTAAAATGTTCAGACTGATTACGAACACGGGCTCCGGAGTGGCTGCATTGCGTCTGAACCCCGATTCTCACAGTTCACTTGCTGTGCGATTTTGCGTGAGTTACTTCCCTTCCCTGTGCCTCGGTTGCCTCATCTGGGAAATGGAGATATGGATGGTTATCTACCCCGTGGGAATGTTTTAGGGATGAAAGCAGGTAATTCATATAATTCATATCTCCCTGCCGGGGAGCCTGGTGCATATAAACACTCAATCTGGCTACAGTTACTTCTAATAATATCTTGGCAAAGACTCAATTCGGAGAGGCTCAGATGTGCTCCTGCTAAAGCCGATCAAGGATCACGTTCTCCGTGGACATCACGGGCCTTACGCAACATTTTAAATTAATTTTTTATTCAGGTATCCCATGCGTCCAGCAAAGGACACACGTGTCTGAAGTGAAGAACTTGCTGGACTTTAAAGTCTTTTTATACTTGCATAAATCACCACCCAGAGTAAGAAATGGAACGTGTCTGGCCCCCAGGAAGCTCCTTGCGCCCCTCCGGGCCCCGCCCCACACTGACGATGCAGCCACCACTGTTCTGACGTCTGTCACCGTGGCAGATGGGCTTTGTCCTTATTTTCCATTTTGTAGAAGTGGAACCGTGCAGCGCATACTCGCCGGGGTCTGGCCTCTTTCACGCGTCGTCATGTCTGCGATTCAGCCGCGTTGTTGAATCCAGCATCATTCAGGATTGAAAGTCTGTCAGTTGTATTCTTTGGAACGGATTGTCTCCTGTTGGAACAAATTGCCGCATATTAGGTGGCACACAGCATTGTCCCTGCCCAGGACTGCCCAGCTGCTCCCTGCAAGGTTTGCAGGACGGTCCCTGCGAAGCTCCCATCCTGGGAGAGGTGTATGCGGGGCTGTCTGCCCGAGCAGCCTTCCTTAGCCCCCAGCAGCTGCCATGCTGTGGCCAGAAATAGGGGCAGGTGTGTGTGTGTGTTCCCACCCCGGGGGCGTGCCTGTGCTGTCAGATCAACCTGAAGCTGGAGCAACAAAACGTGCCTGCTCTGGAGGCTGCCTTCTGGTCCCCGAAGTTGCTGGGTCAGGACTGGGCGCCCCAGGATTTTCCTGTCTGCGAGATACTCCTCCGATCACACGGGAAGCAAGGGCTGCGGTATTAGGTACTTGTTCTCTTCGATGAGCCTCGGAGGACTCCTTCAAGTATTTTATCCTGGCCAATCTTCACGAAGACCTTTAGGTCCCTCTGCAGATGTCTCCCGGATTAGGTGTCTGGAAAACCAAGAGGCCAGAGGCCCGTAAAGCCCAGCTGTGATGTGGGCTGTGTTTAATGGGCCGAGGGAAACACACACCATGGATTACACAGGGGCTGGGGCGGCTTCTAGGGAGGGAGCCGGGGAACAGGGCGGGTCGGCGCACACAGCCCGATTGGCTTGTAGTTTAAACGGCGTGTCCAGCATCTCTGACCTCAGGTTCCTCCACTGTTTGGGAAGCACGGAGTGGCTGGATTTCATGCTCTGAACCCCTTGCAATCTCGAAATAGCCTCTTTTTCGAGACCGCCAATGGAATATTCGACGTTATGTAGTGTTAATTGGGTCATTCTGGTTACCGGGGTGGGCTTGTCAGCCGCACAGTGAGCTGTTACTTAGAGAATCTTAGAATTTCACGGCTGCTGGAGACGGGGGCTCTCATGCCTCATTGCACAAATCGAGAAAGCGGAGGCTCGGAATGTGCAAATGACTTGCTCACGGGCGCCCGGGAGGTTATATGAAGGAAACTAAGACTGTTGGCCTCCAAACCTCGGGCTCCCCACTCTGGCCTGTCCTGGTACCCGACTCTAAAGAACCACCTAGAAAAATGACCTTGTTTCTTACAGATTCCGATTCCACTGTTCTGGTCAATAGAACTTTGGGAAGCTTAGTCAACCCAAGGAGGAGAGGGGATTTAATATTAATGGGCCGTTTTACCAGCGCATCCTTAACTCCTTTGGGAATTTGCCATGCTGATAGCCTTTATAAGCGTAATTATTATCGCAATCTAAGTGACGTTTTTTTCCAACATCTGGGCAGAACACGGTAGCTGAAAGGAAAGTGGCACATGCGTGTACCCCTTGTCCGAGACAGTTGAAATGCGTTAGTTTGCAATGACTGCCCGTGGCACAGGTGCCTGGAGGCGGGTTGGTTGGCCAGGCGCCTGGGTATACACTCTTTTGTCCTTCCTCCCGGTGGGTTCGGAGATCTGCCCCACCCACAAAGGGCGTGTTCACAGGCGGACAGCTGAGTGTCCGCTGGGTGTGGGGAGCAGAGCCCCGAATTCTCCAGTTTCTTCTCTCCCCCGTCGCCGACCAAGTCCCTCCTGAGAGCTGCTCAGCCACTGCCTTTCTGGGAAAAAGGATGGTGACTCTTTACATCCTCACCTTCGACTCCCTGCAGCTCTCAATGTGGGACGTCACCAGTTCTTATGGGGCCTGATTTTAAAGTCTGTTCCGGGCTTCGTGTTTCGCAGTTGGAAGTCATTAGGAAAACAGATAAGCTCTTTGTTTTGCATAAACACTCTTTTATTTTTGTGTGTCAGCTGTTAGCGTTTGTGAGGGGCAGGGAAATGTGGAAGGTGTGTCCCATCTTTCCAGACCGTGTGGACTGGCTGGGACAGGCTTCTTCCTCATGGGCAGGCGCAGGGGGAGCACACTCCAAAGCCCAGGACCGCGCACACCTTTTAATGACCGGTGGATTGTCTTTATGTGCGTGCACGTTGGTGTAGTGCTTATGTTGCCACCTTTAGGGGACGAGGCACCAAAAGGCAGGAAAAAAACGTTAGTAGCTTGGATTCCAGGCTTGAAGGACAAGACTGGGTGTTTACCTAAGTGGTGGAGTCTGGCTTTCCTAAAATTAATCTGGGGTCGATTCTCATGTTAGCTTGAAGCCCCTTAGAAGAGAACCACCTGATTTCAGGTTGCTGAAGTCCTTTCTTTACCTGTTCGTACCCATCATCCTCTCCCTGCCCTGTGGACTTCAGGTGAGGAGCCACTGACTAATACGGTATTTGCTTTGTGTCTTGTGAAAGCATTCAGGATTTTTTCCCCAAGGTCAAAGTGCTCTTACCTGTACTCTGATCTCCCATTGCTTTTATACTTTCTCCTATTCATTTTAGCTCTTAAAGTCTGACCTCTGGTATCGGCTCCCACCGCCTCCCTTTCACCTTCAATGGGCCATTCTTTTTAAGCATTTCAGTTAGTCCCCAAATCCAGAATCTGGTGTGAATCATCCCATTTTTGTGAAAAAGCCTAAGGCATTATGACATCACCAACGGAGTCATGGTGGACGTTTTCCTTTCTTGGAGGCCCATTGACGGATTGACCGTGTGAGTGCTCCGTTCAAAATTCCTCCCTCCTGTGTGTATTTTCGTTACCATTTCCACTGCCAGGAAGCAAAGGGCTGGCTGGGTATGTGGCCGTGACAGGCATGTGGGGTTGCCGCGGGCAGAGTTGGGAGGCAGTGTGGCCATCCTGACTTTTTAGGAGAGAGGAACAGCGTCTTACCCAAGGTCACAGGGCCAGGCGGCAGCTACGCCCACGGCCCACGCTCTGCTCGTCCGCTTGGTCAGGACACCTGCACATCTGATCTGCGGGGGAGCAGAAGCGCGAGAGAAATGTCTGAGTGAATGTTTTAATACTAGCAGTAACGAGAAGGCAATAAGGAAGTCTTTGTGTCGTCTCCTTTCTCAGCTCCTTTTAAATGCCTCTTTTTCCTTAGGCCATTCCGACAGACCTAATTTTCCTCGTCCCTCCGTCAACTGTTGATTTATACGTTCTTTCTAAGGAGGAGAAATCCATTTGCTGTGAGGAGGTCTTTCTCAGAGTAACTTCTTCCGAACTTTTTATGAATGTCTTGGCCAGGAGGTGCACTGTGGTCACACTCTTGGCGGGCCTTAGAAACATCGCGCTGCGTTTCCAAGTTATTTATGTGATAGTTTTGAACTCGGGGAGTATATACAACTTCAGAAAGTTCTAGACAAGAAAGATGGATGTAGATCTTGGATCTGTAGGGCGCTGTGGTCTTCTTCACGGACCCCTGCAAGCCGCTCCTGTGGTCTCCGCCCAGGAGACTTTCCTGTTGCTTCTGGCCGTGCGGACCATGTTTTTCAGCAGCAGGCCGTTCAAGTTTGAATCATTCATTCCTTTGTTAGTGACTCAATCATTCATTCCTTTGTTAGTGACTCATCTTGGTCAAATGGAGTTATGTTCCTTAGGTATTCCAAAGGTTTCACGATCGAATGAGCAAGCAGGCTCACGGTCAGTTAGGAGACAAGACCACATTCACTGGAATGCCTCATCTCCCGGCCCTCGTCCAGGCACACAGAGAGGACACAGATGTCGCTTATGGGATCATTGGCATGGTCCTGATCGGCTTTGGCACGTGTGGACGCTGAATGTTGTGATCAGTGAGCAGCGTGCAAAGTCAGTGACTTCTCGGGTGTGTAAGAGTTAGGTGTGTGCGTGGAGAGGCAGGACCCAGCTTGTGAACGGTGTAAACACCTCCTTCCTCTAAGGCTGTCTTCCCAGACTCATTGTTGGGGTGCTGTGTGACTTTTTTATTTTGAAAAATCGCTTTCACCAGATGGGTTGAAAGGTGGATGCAAGGTAGGAAAGTTCAAGGCGGTCCCTCAGTGTGGTCAGGGATGTGGAGAGACAGGCCCCTGGCTGCCTGTGGCCAGACGTCTCTTCTCTCTGACATCGGCCAGCTCCTGCTTGAGATCTTTGAGACTCGAGGTCCTGTGAGCAACACCACCATCACCCCCCCTCCCTGGGTGAAAGAGAGCAAGCGGGCTCTCCTGTCTTCCACGCCCCTGGCTGTGTGTTTCTCTTCGGTGAGTGCTGGGCTCGAGTTCTGGTCTGGTCTGTCCTCTTGGGGCAGAGCCCAGGGCACGCATGGTGCTTGGGACAGATGAGTCTTGTGGGCTCACTAGGAGGATGGGGTGTAATGCCAGGTGAGCCCTGGATGGGAGCATCTTGTTTCTCTCTGCCAAGGGGGAAAAACAGATCAAAGGAGCGACAAAAAACAAAGGTGGATTGGCCTGCTGGCCAGGTGGGGGAGAGAGCCAGGTCAGGTGGGAAAAGGCTTGGCTGGTCCTCTCTGAGCTGAAGTTGGAAGGACTCGGTGTAGAGGCCACGGTGGAATTTATTTTCTCTCCTGAGGGGTTTCGAGCATTCTGTTTTGATTGGCTCGCTTGGCGTTTGGAAGTGTTCTCTCCTATTGGGCCTGTCCTGGTCTACATCACAGAAAGGTGGACATGGTTTGCAAAGGAGGGCTAAGGCTCTGCGAGGCCCTGGTCACTCCGTAGACATACTTGTCTGCCCGTGCTCAGGGCTTAGTCACTCTGGACCATGTTTTCTTGGGAGCTGAGGCATTCGCGAAGGTTCTTCCAGATGGGGGCAGACGGCTCTACCACGGGGAGGCATGCATGGGGCCTGGCGGGGAAGGTTATCACAAGTGCCTGTTGTGTTACTCTGTATATTTAGTTACTGATTATGATGCTCTCTTTTAAAAGTCCTCACCTGAGGATATGTTTTATTGATTTTAGAGAGAGAGGAAGAAACATCGATTGGTTGCCTCCCATACGTGCCCTGACTGGGGATTGAACCCACAACCTTTTGCTGTGTGGGACGATGCTCCAACCAACTGAGCCACCCGGCCAGGGCCCTCTTATGATATTCTTAATACGAGTCTTACGTAAATGTTTGTAGGGTGCCCAACTGTCCCGGATTCCATGGAACGGAGACAGCCCAGGCAAACTAGGACGCTTGGTCACCCAACCTTCCAGCCTGGTCCCGACGGTCCACTCGTGGGCTGCAGTCACCACACGGCATCGGTAGCCCTGTGGTCAGGGTGCTTTGGCTACTGTGCTGGGCAGGATGTCCCAAGGTCAAGTCAGGGATGAGTGTGTGGTTGTCCGGGGTGACCCAGTTGGACTCTGTGTCAGCGTTGCCGTCCAGTGAATTTCCAGGCCTGGTTGGATTACCAAACTTTTTGTGTTTCCTTCCACAAGGCTGTTTCTAGAATGTTCCCTCTTGCTTCCTTTCCCCTCAGCCCATCCCCTGCCATCTCTGATACTTTGATCATTAAAACATGATAAATATTCTTTCTAAATAATGATGAAGGAGTACCCAGGGAGAGTGACTAATAACATTGGGGTACTTTGACAGTTTGGAGTTAATTTTAATAAAAGAAAAAATTGGAGAACAGATATCTGAGACTCCACACTTACAAAAAACAGTGCCCACTTTTTTCTTTGTCTGGTTGTGATTTCCACTCTTGTTTTTTGTTTGTTTTAAACTTCACTAAGAGATGGAAGGCATTACCTTTCCATTTGTCTTCTATGGGGAAATTTTGTTTTCTTGGCGAAACCTTTTCCCTCTTTCATTTTTCAGATCAAATAAGTCTACAGGACTCCGCCTTGGGAGGTGCACGTGTTCAGGTGGTGAGTTTCACCTCACCTACCCACTCACATTCCCATTCCCCTCCTCCTCCGTCTGGGTGAAAGCATACTGTGAGGTGACTGTGAATACATATCCATCGATCAATTCAAACACTACTCAATAAAGATTGGCTTGCAACCACAATTGGTTTAACTCGTTAAAATGCCTCATGCTAAATCATGTAATAGAATATTTTTGTGATTAAGAGGGGACAAAAAAAATGGGGGTTTGACTTGGGCAGAGAACCTGCTAGAAATGTTCCCCGCCAGAACTCTCAAACCCGAGAACTTGTCCCCTAGTTTGCAAAAGATTTCCTTGACCATAAGACCCGATCACTCTGGGTGATCAATCAACTTGAAAACAATCATCAACACCAATACAAAAGGGGACGGGGACATCACTTGGGTATAAGCTGTCCCCCCGCTCAGATAGGCCCCAATATGCGTAGATGCATTTCTCAGGTTATTTCTGAGATGGAAAGTTCACATTAAATATTTCACTGGGGGTAAACGCTGTACCTCTGTGGATCTCAATTTGATCCAAGGTCCCCTGGGACCACCGATTTTGCTTTAACGTCTCAGGAACAGAACTGTCAGAGAGCGGGTAACCGAGTGGAGAGGTTTCTGAGCAGCAGGCCCTTTTTTGTTTAAGAGGTGGGTACCGTCTGAAAACGGAATTAAACATGTTGCGTGTGAAAAGGCGCAGCACGTTGTGGGAGATGCTGAGCTGCTGGTGAGGACCGATCGCCCAGAGAAGATGCCAGTAGCTGAGACGAAGAGCCCTGGTCATCTCGGATGCGTCCAAGCTGGCGGATTTTGTAGGCGACACTCCAGGAATAAGGCCAGCAGGGTTGAATCTGTCGTCCAACACCTGGGCTGGGGAAGGAAGGGAGAAAAGGAGGCAGAAGCTGGTGGCAGACTGGGGAGGAGAGACCACAGCATGAGCCGCCCAGCAAAGCAGGAAGCGGCCCGATGCACGCCGGAGCTCAGCGGTGGGCGGCATCGAGGGTCTTGGCGACCGGACTCGTGGCTTTTGTAATGATGGGAGTCTCCAGAAGTGGAGCTGAGCCTGAAGGACGTGCTAGGTTGCTTTCCAGGCCCCTGCTTCTCAAGGCTGTCGTGGAGTCTTTCCATTGAAAAAGAATTAAACTAAAAGTGATATTCTGAAGGGGCATCCCCTTCATTTCCTAGAAAATAACTCGTTTTCCTGCTGGTGTTGGATAAATGGGTCATCACTGTGTATTTTATCCACCTCCTGGATGCTTCTTTGCTCAGATTGAGACCTACATGGGATTTAAAGAAACAGCTTGGGATCAGAGTGATTTCTTAAACATGGATTTTCCTAGAAAATTCTGTGAGTGATGGGCAATAATGTATACCAAGGCTATTGCTTTTACATTTATTAATGAGTTTGGATTAGACCCATATTAGAATCTGTAAGAACATTCAGCTCTGTTTTAACCAGTTGATTGTATTCCACAAAACCTTTATTTTTATTCCATTGACGTTGTGTGGAATTTATTGAATTTTTCTTGTTTGCGCTAGATTATTTTTCTACTCCTTAGTTAGGGTTGGGTTCTCAACAGCACATCACACATGCCTGTTTGTCTTTGTGTTACAGGGGTTTGTTTCTTTAGAAACCGGCAGCTAAGGATACGGTTTCTCTCTGTGAGTATGAGTCCAGTCAGTCTGCCGTGAGCACAGGTCATGGAAATGGTCATCAGTGACATTTGGTTCATTAGAAACTGTCACGGCGGGACGGGTCAGGGGGGCCCTCGGAGAGAGCACAGTGCGGCATTGTGTTGGGGAAGCACACTCGGAGGGGATTCCTGAGCTGGCTGGCGTTCGTTCCAGCCCGCCACATCCTTGCCGTCTTCTGCGTTTCATTAAATCTGCTGCCGGGGAGGAGTCGCAGGTGTGAATGAGAAGCGTGATGTCAGATGCCTCGTTCACCTCTCCTGAGCAAAAGTGAACCCAATCTCTCCTTCCGTCCAGTGACTCTCGGGGATGCAGCGAGTAACAGGACAGCTTTTGTTTTCCTTGAGCTCGAGGCCCAGCAGGGGAGACAAAGGGACCGAACTAATCCTCCGTGACGCTGTGGTGGAGGTGCCGATGGAGAGGATGGCTTTCTCCAGGGGACGGGGGACGGGGGAGGCACTCACAGTGTCTCTAACTCAGGGGAGACGGAGCCACAGCTTCGAGGTGTGATGGGGAGCATGGGGTGGGTGTGAAATTCAGCCCTCTGACATTTTTGTGGGCTACACACATTTCGTGGGTGGAGTGTGATGGCACCTTGACTCACCGGAGACAGTTTGCGGGTCTAGAGATTTGGAAAACAGCTCACCCGACTGTGTGCCACATTTTAGCTGTAGTGCACAGTCATCTAGTGCTCGCTCAGCTTTGTCTGATGGAAGCCCTCTCACTGTGTGGACAAAAGGGTGTTCCTTAAATTTGCAGGGGGGTGGCTTCTTTTGAAAGTACCCTCTTGCTCGTCGGTGGCCCTCCTGCTTCATAAAACAGGGTGCGCGATCCTCCGTTTCACAGGAGTGAAGACGTATTTTGACATCCACTTTGAGTGCTTTAGATAATTTGTTTGGCTTGGTGCCCACTAAAAGCAGGAAAGTGACTCAGACAACCACAGAATGGTCCAGGGACCCCTTCGTGCCGGGGAGAGGCCTGGAATGGGGCATGAGGAGCAGATTTTGCGAGCAGACGCTTAGTTAAAGGCTGGAAACAAATTTTTTTTTTTTTAATAATGATGCTTTTTTTTACAGCATGGAACGGTTTATAAAATATAGGCTGTGAATGCACAATGACATTAAGCCCAGATAGTAATTTTTATGGCGACAATTTATGATGCATCAGTGTGGGTTTGTTAAAGGTGAAAAAGTCCTCGGCGTATATTTTTCAGTTTTCAAAAAAAAATTTAATAATAAACTGTCTAGAGTATAGAAAGAGATGGACAGCCTTCTAAAACAGACTAGTGTAATATGGATACCAAATTGTCAAAAAGAACAAAGGAACACTATATCAGCATGAACCAAATGCTGAAATTCTAAATAATAAAAATATGAATAAATAATAATATAATAAATTAATAAATAATATTAATAAATGGAACTCAGCAGATTTTTCCTTTGTAGGTGACCAAGGGTGGCTTTCCCTGGGGATGAAGAAACAGTTTAAACTTCAGTCATGATTAGGTTAAAATCCAATCTTTAACAGTTTATAGAATTGTCTCAATAGTTGTCAGGAAT
>VMDR010016462.1:0-21123 GCA_007922815.1 Macrotus californicus
TCTTGTATGTGCCCTGACCAGGGATCCAACCCACAACCTTGCTGTTTGGGGATGATGATGTTCTATCCAACTGAGCAAACTGGCCAGGAAGGGCCTAAATTCTTGAATTAAAAGCCTACCTCATTAATTTTCAAACTTTCTCTTTTATTATATTTACCTTAAATGTTTAACTTATAAGTATTGCTTTATCTCTAGACATCAAGTTTTGCTGTATCGTGTACATGTTGTTATTTACTTACACATATTTTTCAAATTTATTTATTTCTTTGAACAATCACATCAAACATTTTTCTTTAAGATCCCAAGCATACATTTTTTATTCAGCTTTTGTTATTGATGCTAATTTTTACCATACTTTGTCATGGAATATAATCTGGATGCTATTAAATTCTTAGTTATTTGTGGAAGCTTGTTTTGTTCCCTGGGACATAGTTACTTTTTGTAAATAATTCCTGTGTGTTTTAGAAACATAATATATTTTTTAATTATCAGACAAAAGACTTCATGTGTAACCACTAGAGCCTTCTTGTTAATTTTATTAACCAAAATTTCTATATCAAAAAATCTGTATGCTGGGTTTTTGTTTTTACTGTTATTGTTTCTGAGACAGATGTGCTAAGAAAATAATGTTTTAGATTGCTTTTTTTTTTTTTCTGGAATTGAGCTTTTACCATTAGGTAATGAAGATCTTTATTGCTAATAAAGCTTTGCCTATTTCTTTTAGTTAGTATTTTTCTAGTGAGTATCTTCTTCATCCCTTATCTTCTAAATGAAAGAGCTAGGCCTCAGAAAAACAAGTAGGCTGTTTGGCTCAGAAAAGAATCTGGATTCGAAACTGATTATCTAACAGAAAATTAATACCTGATCGATGCTGAGTCGAGTCTGGTTTCACGCGCCTTGGCCCCTGGCCAAGTCTGCCCAGGTGAGGGACTCTGAAATGGCAGCAGGTGCGCGAGGTGAGCAGGGATTTCTCATGGCAGCTTCCTGAAAGATGGGGCTTTTCTCTGCCTTGTTCGCTGCTCCACTGCAAGCACCTAGATCAGTGCACCTGGCCCCTAGCAGGCGCTCACCAAATATATCTTAACTGACAGACGTTGAATGGCATCTTCCCAGCAGGTCATTTTGGGTTGCCTCCTTTCCATTCTGGAGAAGAGGCTTGGATGGACTTGCGGCCCACCCTGCCGTTTATTGACCAGCCACATGACCCCTCACAGGCCACCACCGCCTCCCTGAGCCTCAGGTTAGCTGCTGCAGGAATGGACACAACAGGGGTCCTCCCTACGTAGTCTCCAGCTAGTGAGGACTGGATGAGGTAATGCATGCAAAGTGATCATCCCAACTTACTTTTGAAGGCTAACACACATACACTAAAGTATGCAGATTACACAAATCTTAAGTACGTCCTTGATGTTTTTTACATCTGTGCATGCTTATGTTACCACCATCCAGGCTGAGACTTAGACCCGTGCCTCTTCACGCAGTGGCCCCTGAAACCTAATTAAACTCCTTAAACTTAGAAATTCAGTTATTTGGTTGCACAAGCCACATTTCAAACACTCAGTGGTCATACACATGTGCCTTTTGTATTGTACTCTGCCGACCACGTAATGCATAGAATATGCATAATTTTATCACCACAGCAAGTCCTAGCGGGCCACCTTGTGATAGAATGCCTTCAGCATCACTCAAGTTTCCTTCTTGGACCTTCAGACAATACCCACCTCTCAGAAGTAACCACTATTCTGGCTTTTACCATCAGTTGGCTTCCCCTCTTCTCTGTGTGTACGGGATCCAATAGTGTGCGTCCTTCTGTGTCCAGCTTCTTTTTACTCAACATCATCTGTGCGATTCCTCCGTCTTGTTACAGGTATCCATAATTCATTCTTTTTTTGCTGTCTAGTGTTTCATTATATGAATTTACCAAACTGTATATATGTCCACTCACCCAGACACTAACTTTTATGTCATTTACTCCAAGCCAGGCACATGCTAAATGTTTACCCAGATCAACTCACTTTGCCCCATAACATCTCTAAGTCGTTTGAGATAAGTACTGTTGCCATTTCCATTTCAGAGGTGGAGAAACTCATGAGCAGAAGGGTTAAGTCACACAGGTAGGCCAGGAGCCCCGGCAGGCAGGCAGGCAGGTTTTCCCTGGAGGCTTTACTTTTTGTGTATTACATTCACACTCTCACCTGTACTTTGGCAAACATTGCATCCCTATGAGCATTTTAATTAATTGGGCCCAAAGAACTCTTTCCATTCCACGTTCCTCTTCTTTCTTTTTCTGTTTTGTTTCTGGTTTTAGTGTACTTAGCTTGAATTCCTCTGCAACACCCTCATGTTGTCAGAGACTATTCCCAGGTCTGTGCTATTGAATGTTGCCGAGATCTCAAGTCCTGGCAGAGCTCAGGCCTGAGGTGGGTGTGCTCAGCGGTAATGGTGCAGTCGGCCTGTTGAGCCAGGCCCAGAGGCACACTTCCTCCTCTTGTGCAACCAGGAGCAGAGAACACAGCCAGACTTCTGTCCCTTTGTAAATAAATGTATTTGTGGAATCGGATGTGGGCCCAGGATAAATATCCCCTGGTGAGGTATGCATTGCTTATATTAGGGTGTGGAAAAGCAGAGTGGTTTTGCAAAATCAGGTCACTCTGCTCCCTCTCCCCGTGCAGAGGCCAAAGTGACAGAGGGTCTGAGGATGAGCGTGGGCCCCACTCAGGGCATGTTCACCTGCTGTTCCTTCTGCTGGGATTCTCTTCCCTTAGATACCCACCTGGCTGCTTATTGACCTCCGCAGGGCTCTGCACAGATGTTGCTCTCTCCACAAGCCTCCCCAGGCCTCCTGGTTTTAAATAGCATCCCTCTTTCCAGGCAATTCCTGTTCCTGTTCCTAGTCTAACCTTCTCTTTAGTATTAGCACCATCTGACACAGCCTCTTTTTACTTATTGATGTGTTTATCCCACCCTTCCCTGACGAGAAGGTTCAGGAAGGTGGGGGTTTTATCACTCTTCTCTGAATTCCAAGTGCTTACATCAATGCTGGCACATACCAGGTGCTCAAGTCAATATTAATGGCTATTCGGTGCTGACTCAATGAACGAATGGACAAATTCTGAACCACGTCAAGTCTGGGTCAGGTGCGGGGGGATGCATTTACTGAGGACAGGTGGCTGTCAGTGATACGTGAGCATATTGCAGCTGGAGCGACCAGGAGGTGGGCGTGATTTAGAGTCAAATTAATACTCTCAAGCAAAGGAAAGGAAGAGGGGAAATACTATTTATTTAGCACTTACTATGTGCTAACTATGTACCCATATTATTACTATTAAATCTTTACTCTTTAATGAATGCTTACAGTATAGCTAGCAAGTCACATGAATTTTTATGTTTCATCAGAGCAATGACCTTTGCCAGGGAGGTCTTACCCTACTTGGGCCACAAGTGGGATGACTGTGACAGGCCCAAGATCGGGGAACCAGAATGGGCTGGGGCAGGGATCGCAACTGAATGCAGGCTGACATCAAAGTTGCTCACTCCCCAGAGCAGCTGCGTGTTCGGAGGGATTCCTTCTGTTCTGCCATTCAGAGCTCACTTTATGCAGAAGCTTAAGCTCCCTTCTCTTGTAGTTTGGGGCTTTTATGCCTCCTCCCTCCTTGGCTGGGAGCTCCAGCCCTTCCCTGGGTGGTGAGTTGGAAACAGTCCAATTTATCTTTGACATCTTCCCACCTCCCCCCCCCCACCCAGCCTCGACCCCCGGCATGGCTGGGACAGCCCCCAAGTGTCAGATGGTAGGCGCCCACAGAATGTTGGTTGAAGTGAGTTTTGCCTAAGGTTGGCTCTGTGGGCAAGCATGTGCTAGCAATTCTAAGCCCTGCTCTCCGGTAGCGCCCTTCTGCTGCCTCATCCTGTCATTGTTTGGGGGAGCAGCGTGGGCTCTTTTTTCTCATCTGTCTTTTAATAATTAATACCTTCTGCTTGGAAGTGAAGTTTATCCAAGAACAATCATAAGCAAATGAAAGCTAAACTGTGAAATTGTGGTGGAGAGGGATAACAGGGAGTCGCTAGAAATAAACCCTAAGCCCATGTGCCTTTTATTATTTTGTTGACTCACACCCAACTATGAATGTTTGATGAAGCATTTTCGTTATTTATGAAGCCTGTCACAGCAAACAGAGGCATTTGGACCCAGTCCCCCTCCCTGCAGCAAATAGCTACATTTGGAGCACAGAAAGACCCCCTGGGTAGAATGTGAATGACATTTGTTTCTCCTTTCTTTTTTTTTTTCCCCCACTCTCAGGCAGGAGGTATTTAACTTTGCTCAAATTCTCCCATTAACAGCCTTTATTTGTAATTACTACTGTTTATTGAACACCTAGTCTGTGCCAGGAAATCTGTGCGGTGATTTCCCATGCTATTAACCTGAATTCTCTCAACTCTTGAAGGTAGGCATTATTATCCCCATTTCACAGTTCAGAAGATTGAGGCTCAGAAAGAATGTGTATTGTCTGAGGTCACACCAGCGATTAATGGACTGAGGAAAAACTCAAAAGTTTGCTTGTCATTCTTTGTTTTTCAAACGACAAGTCAGGTTCAGTTTATTGAGACCCTGCGTTTGTTTGAAAGCACGAAGACGCAAACAGCGATGAAATAAGATAGAAAACATTATAACATATCATACTGGTCTACAGTGCTTTATGCAACTTTTGTTCCCTCGGGCTAGTGATTTTCAACGGGTATGCGATAAGAATTTTTAAAACATGGAATGTCTGACTATTTAGTCAGGGACCCTGACCTCTTTTCTCTTAGATTGTCAAAAAATAAAAAATAAATGACAACAGCCAGCACAACCATCACCATCCAGGATAAATGAATCAAAATGATACCTATTTTTTGTCATGTTAGCAAAAATTTATTTTTTGGTGTGCTGGAGAATTTTAGTAATTAGTTTATGAGTGCCATGAGATGACAAAGGTTGAAAATTGCTATGTCGGGCAGCAACATAAAATGCATATTTCAATCTGATGAGTTAGAGAGGTACTACTCAGATGCCTGAATGTTTTCCCCTACCCCTGGACCTTTTCTGAGGTCTGCAGGTGGACTCCATCGTGTGGCCCCTGGAAACCAGCGGGAATTGCAGACCGTGGTCATGCGCTAAGCATTTTTCTCCGCAAAGGGCTCTTTCATTAAATTCTTAAGGATTTGAGTTCCAACCACCACGTAAAATTTAAGGACCCCTATACGTCATCAGGTTACCCTTGAGTGACTGTGAGCATAAGCTATTCCACTATCAATTTCCTTGTGGAAATGAAGATATTGATAAAGCCGCTTTTATTCCTGTTAATTTAATGTGCACAGTATTTTCAGGTTGTGAAGTGTTTGCACACTCATCATTTTCTTAGCCCCTCCATCATGGCCCTAGCTCCTCCTGCTATCGTTTAGCCCCTCACACCACCTTCTTAGCCCCTCCCACTCTCCTCTTAGCTCCTTCTGGCAACTTTGCAACTGAGACAGAAGCATTGTAACCCCCATCTTAGAGGTGAGGAAATTGATTTGGTTAGTGGCCACTATTGGAGGTCTTCACCCTACCCCCCTAAGCACTGCCTGTGGTTCTTTGTTCTAAAAGCAAATCAAGCAAATCAGATATTTCCAAAATAGAGTTAAGTTCATACCACCCTCAGGACTAAAAACCATTCTTATAGGATAAAGGCAAAGTCAGATGCCGGCACAGATATTCTTTCCTCAGGAGGACATGTGCTCACCCCCCAGAGCACATTAGATTTCCGTTGCATTGCCCACCGAGTCTCCTGTGCAGCGCCTGCCTTACGGGACTTTGCTTGAGTTGATGTCTGTCTCTCTTTCTAGTATATAAATCCCATAAGAAGAAGGTCAATGTATTATTCCTTGTTCAGAGCCCAGTATGTAATAGGTGCTTAATCTTTGCTGAATGAATGATTTTTTCTGACGTATAGTCTGTTTTGTCCACCACACTGAAGTTGATGAGAGACAGTAATATTTTCAGCCAAATTGTTAAACTCCCAGAAAGTCATTTCTTGGTTTATGAGTTCATGCTCCACATTATTTTCAGCATTTATTATAATTTGATTTTGGGCATTGCTCCTTAACATGACATCGTATTTGGAACAATGGTTACAATGAAGGAAGGAAAATGATGGTTTTTAGAGAATTTATTTAAGTCCCTCCAAAACCTCCTAGATATTAAAGTGTAGTAATTGCTAAATCATGTTTTAATGATTACATGGTAGATGACTCAGAACTGTATGAATTTAATTTCTCCTTAAATTGACAAGAATTTAGCAACTAAAGAAAATATTTTCAGAAAAAAATATTGTAAAAACATAATATAGATAGATAGATACATAGATAACTAGAGGTAGAGAAATAGATATGGATTATAGTGCATTTGTGAAATTTTGGGATTTTTCAGGGTCCAGCTGATGGCTGTTTATCTCTATTTGTCATATGTGTCCTTTCACGTTCCCATCATCCCAAGGCATCAAGAAGAATGGATGTTATCCCACATCATGTGGCCTGTGAGGAAACTGAGGCAGAGAGACAGAAGGAGTCAAACGTCATATGAAATGCCCGGTATTGGGCTGGACTCCCAGGCATGGACTACCGTCTTTGATTCCGGCGGACGTTGTAGTCTGTGGAGAAGAAGATATTGAACACTAAGCATACATATCGAGAGGAGAATTAGTTGGTGCTATGGGCCATTTAGCAGGGGGTCCAGAGGGTCAACAAGGATATTTCTGAGTAGCAGAAACCTGATCGTAGGACAGGTAGCACTTAGCTAGGGGAAGACGGGAGGCTTGAAGATCCTGCAAGAAGTTTGATTTGGCTGGCTGTGGATCACACGGAAAGGGATGGTGGCAAGTTACAGACCAGGTTATAAACGATTTTGCTAGCCAGCCATGTGCAAGCTTTTGACTTTGTCTGAAGGAGAGTGGAAAACCACTATAGGTCTTTAAACCTGTCAGTCAAAAGATCCCATTTTCAGTTTTGGCAAATCAGATTGACTCAGATGGGGAGGATGGGTTAGAGAGGTGAGACTGGAGAGGGAAGAGACAGTGGAACCAAGCCACAGGGCTTGCAGGCTAAGAAAAAGCACCTCAGATGTCTGGGTTCTTCCTTGTGACTTGACCTCGCAGACTCCATATCTAGAAGTGTCTTTGATTTGGGTCTCCTTTGCATTCTGCTCTTACTAAGCGAATACACTCTGAAGTTATAGAGTGCTGTGCTCACGCTTGATACTTACCATCAGTGTCATTGCTAATTTTATTAATAAGACCCAGTGCCTGTGGATTGGGGAACAAGTTCGCTAAGTCAAGAACTGTTTGTTATAAGTGCTAAAATAGGTATTTTTCATTCCATGATTATGTTCCCGAGATTTAGAAACCTCAGATAATCAGGGTGTGGCTTCAAGTGCAGGTATTTCTTTAATAGCTTAAAAAAAAACTGGACACTTCCTTTGTGTTAGGCATTATACTAGATATTTTACATCTAGTTTCTCGTTTCCTCTTCCAAACGATTTTATAGGGAGATGGTGTTATTATCCCATTCGGATAGGCCTGGAGAAGAGAATTCAAGAAGCAGAAGTGACTTGCTCAGCAACTCGCAGCTGAATTATATGGAGAAAGGGGGTAAGGTTTGCCACTGCAATTTCACATATCTGTGGTGAACAGGTTGCTGGGCTTAGGGCAGGTGGAGAATAAAGAGTAAACCCCACGGCCCTTGCTCTCAGGAACCCACCACAGTCTTCAGTCTCCCCCGGCATAAGTAGTTCATGAAATGAGTGACTATTGAACTTTCATGCTCTGTGGTACTGTGTTCCATGACAGGAGCAGGGAAGGAGGAGTGGCAGCTGACAGGTGAGGGACTCGCTTCGAGTGGGGATAGCCAGGCAGAACTATACTGAGGCTGTTGCAAAGGAGCTCAAGCCTCCCGCTTAGTAGCTTAGCCTTGCTTCCTGCTGGCTAGGCTAAGTTACTCCATTGGACCGAACCTCTGCTTGCTCTTCTGTGAGGCAGGGGTAGCAATGCCTGCTTTGCAGAGGTTGAAATAGTGTTCAATGTAATGTATATAAATCATATACGTGGTAAGCGTTCAGCAGATTCCACACACCCTCTACCTGAGTGCATTTGCATATGGCTGGAGCCCTGTGGAAGGGGCAGGGCAGTAGAGGCAAGGCATTTGAGGAGGAGGTCATGACCTCTCAAAGCCATTGCTTGGCCATCATGTGGGCAGTGGAGATTAGGAAACTTAGTGGCTGGCAGTGTGGGCTCTGAAGTCAGACTGTGTGCTCCAGCACTCGGAGAGTTAAACTTCTTGAGCTGCAGTTTCTTCATCTGTGAAATAGCCATAGTAAGAAGTTATTTAACTCATAGGATTATTGTGGGAAGTAAAAGAATCCAAAAAATGTGCTGAGCGCAGTGCTGATGTAGGGAAGACACTGAGTCGACCTTGACCATAACCATTTGTCCTCCTGCATCCCTGCTGAGAAGCAGATGCCCAATGGGAAAAGGGAAAAGCTCCCAGCAGAGTTTGTGCAGCAGGAGAGGGAGGGGGGACCATTTTACCAAAGCCTGACACCTTATGGCAAAGCCAGAGATCTCTACGTCTGGTGCTCACAGGAACCTCGCCTGTTTCTGTTCACCCCTGTGCTTCTTAAAGCTGTTTCATTAACAGCCTCAAGCTCAGCTATGAATCACACACTCAGGGCCCACTGGCAGCCTAGAGGGGGTGCGTGTGGGGGTCCAGGGTGACCAGGAGGCTGAAGATCTCTTTTGACTTGATGGTTGTTGATCTGTCCCCAAACTTCATGCAACATTAGGCTAGGATTCTGCCGCGTGTTCATTAATACCAGAGTGCAAACTTCCTCCAGGCTTCTGTGTGCTTTTCATTTATACTCGGTGAAAGTCTCACCAGGTGACCAGGTGATGCCTTGGAGTGTGAATCCATAAAAACAATCAGGGGAGGCCAGCTTGGTGCAGCAGAAAGAGCACTTGACTAAGAGGTGGGTAGCTGCCTGCCTTCCTGTCCTGCCCCTGTCCCCCCATGTCAGCCCCACTCTCTGGGACTCAGGTTTGCCCTCTGTAAAGGATGGTTTGGAAGGTTCACACACTTCTAAAAGGTGATACTTCTAAAACTGATTTTGAAAGCTAACAAGTGATTCTAGTTGGGAATGTATTTTAATGCAGAACTTTATATATTAAATAATTTACAACTTAGTTGTTTACAAATAAAAGTAGTTACTTAACCCACAAAGTCAGGGCTTTGAAACTCGGAGTTAAAGTGGTGAGTGCCTGTTAATCACTCTACTTATTCATTCACTCACCTGACAGGTACTGATTGCATGCTCTGCGCCAGGCACTGTGTGCATTGGAGAAAGACTAGAGAAGCCGTGCTCCATTATGCAAACACAATCTTTGCCAATGTGAAAGTCATTTTCAGTTGGGAGAGGTGGCAGTCATGCATCATTGCAAATGTGAGAAGTTACAAGAGCAAGGAGTCCATGATAATATGGGCGCATACAGGAAAAAAGTACCTAACCCATTGGGAAAAAGACTTAATGGCCAATCCAAGTTTGAGCTTCAAAAAATGCATTATTTAGAATCACAAATTGTATATATCGATTGCATCATGGTTATGGAGATGGCTTATGAGTTAGAAGATAGAGACTCAAGTCAAATTCTGACACTTCTCTGCTAAATAATTTTTATCTGTATATGTTGTGATGATTCTATTAAATTAAAAACAAAAAGAAAGCCTTAGTTGGAGTGGGAAAAGTTGTATCCCTCTCATACAATAGTAAATATAACAAAAATAGTAGTAGAAAGCTGTAACATAGTGTGTTGTCCAAATATGGCCCATAGGACACCCCATAAAGCATCTTTAGTTTTGTTTCCTATTATCCCTTTATATTTGTTGAGTAGTATTACATTGTTAGTTTCCCCTCTGCTCCTTTATAAAAACAGAATGGCTTTTCTGATGAGCAGTAGGTAATGCAAATCCAGCATTTACTTAACGTAGCAAAACACAGTCTCAATTCAGGGATGTCTGATGTCGTGTAACAACCAACCCTTAAGTCTCCATTCCAAAAGGAGAGTTCCCTTCTGCTCCCCCGACGAGGGCTGAAGTTATCTCTGCAGCTCAGAAAGGTACATGGATCTCGTGCTTTCTCTTTCTCACTTAATCTTTCCCCCTGCTTTTTAGCCATTGTTTCCAGCCCCTATGGGGCTGGAGGGTGGATGAAGATGGAGGATAAACAAGAGAATCAGAAAAGGTCCAACTTGATGGGCCTTGCTGTAACTTGACTGCAGCAACTTCAGTGAGCCTGATAGACTTACAGCAGGCTCTCCAAAGGGGTTTTCCTGATCTCCTCAGAGACCAGCCCCCATCCGAATGACCCCCACTCTGAGGTCTCCTCATGTGGTGGGGTGCATCCCTGCTTCCCTGTGTTCATTCAGTAATTCTCTGACTCTAGTAATTTCTCCAGCTTCTCTCTGATGAGGTCTATTCACCCTTCTAGGCAGTCACATTTCTCTGAATGTCAGATAATTTGGGTAGCTAACTTGGGTAGTACTTACAAAATGCTAAATATTTTCCTCATTCATTCCCCACAATGCCCTGTGTTAGTATGATTACCACCTTTATTTTTACAGATACAGAAACTGAGCCTTAGAAAGCTTAGGGAGCTCTGGCTGTGTAGCTCAGTTGGTTAGAGCGTTATCCCAATAAGCCAAGGTTGCTAGTTTGATCCCCCATCAGGGCACACACATCAACTAATAAATGCATACATAAGTGGGATAACAAATTGGTTTCTCTGTCTCTGTTTCTCTTTTTCTCTCTCTCTCCCCTCTCTAAAATCAATAAAATAAAATATAAAAAAGAAAAGAAAAAGAAAGTTTAGGGAGCTTGCATAAGATCTCATGGCTAAAATGTGGAGGACCTAATATTTGAACCCACACAGTCTAGCTTAGAGACTTTTTTTTAACAGCTCTTCTGCATTCAACCGCATGCTGGTTTTCTCTGGCTCATCATCCTCCCTGGGCCATGGAGGACGTTCTGGGGGTACAGACTGGCCAACCCACCTCTCCTTTACATCTCCCTGTTGGGAGCTGGACACCACATCACTGGGCAGGGGCCACACACTGAGGGGTGCTGTGAGAGCCCCTCTCACTGGACTTGCTGGGAGGGAAGGCATCCCCCTCCCCCAGGAAAGAGGAGGTGGGACTTCCCGTAACTCTGTTTCCCAAGAAATTGCCTACATATTTCTTTCCTCAGAGGTCATTTGTCATTTCCCTGATGGGATTGAAAGGTTTAATAGTTCACTCACTGGTTCATAGTTACCCACTTTTCACGTGATCTACTGGAGTATGCTATCCTCAACTCATTCTGATGTCTGATGTATGTCACTTTGGGGTCTAAGCTAACACTTCTATTTCTTACTGAATTGCAAAGGTGAATTATGCACTGTCTTTGAGGCTGTTTCTTCATCTTGCACATAAAGATAACACTGCTATATATCATACATGGTTATTATGGGGTTCAACTTATATAATAAATCTGGAATTGGTTAGTTAAACCAAAAAATTCTCAAAAAAGTGTGGGAATTGTTTGGACAGTTGTAACTGTGACCTGTGCCCTTTCTCCCTTTTGAAATTTTCTTATTTTGTTTTCCCCTTCTGGAACCTTGATCTCTCACCTCCCTGTATATGATTCTCACATGGCCTTTAAGAGTCAGTTCAAAAGCTTGCTCTGTGAAGTTTTCTCAAACTTTTAACTCCAAGCCCTTTGCTGTACCTGTGATATGGTTTTTTATTCTGCCTGCTTTTATAAGAGCTGCCTTTGTAAACGTTTCCCAAGAAAAACGACAAATATGAAGACTCGTTATCATCATCACCCTGGTACCTACTTCTTTTGTGCCAGACACTTTAATAGATAATCTCAGAGACTTGAGCTATTTTGGCAAAGTCTGTATGCTTCAATGAATGACATAGATGAGATTACTAAGAATCGCAGAGGTTCAGAGACCTTCCAAAGCCACACATCTGGAAAAGTATGAAACGGAGTCATCAGTATTTTTTATTCCAAGTCCAGTGATAGGTAAATAAATAAATATATTTAAACAATTTTTATTATGTTTAGTACCAACATCAAACCACCACCACCACCCATCATCATCATCCCATTGTAAATCTCAGTAACTCTCAAAATCATTGTCCCTTCCTCTGTGCTCAAGATGGACCTCGGTTGGTGCAGGCTGAGATTTTTGCATTGCATGCCCAGAGTATTTATTTGTAAGCCAGGGTTCACGTACTTGTCATTTCATTTTTAAAAGTCTCTTTATTGCTTGACTACTACATTCTAGTCAGTACTCTAGGTGCTGTGCTGGCGATATACCTGATAGTTAACAAAACAGACAAAATCTTTTCATTTGTTTAACTTATATGTAGAAGGGTTGATGAGGGCAAATAATACACTACGTGAATACCTAATGTAATGTCAGGAGTGATAGGTTTAATGAAGAAAAATAAAGCAGAACAAGGTACTAGGAAGTGAGCATTCTGTGTTTTAAAACTGTTTGAGGCATCTCAGCCACCTTCCAACAGACTTCTTAGGAAGATGGGGTCCGCATTTCTGTCGTTTGTACTGATGAGAAAAGCTCCAGGTCATGTAACTCACTACCACTCCTCTTTCATCAAAGCCCCCTCCTGTTGACCTGCCCCCTTACACTCTAGGAACTTTGACTTTAAGTGGTATTGCTTTCATGGGGTAGTGGGAGCTTGAAAGATGTGTAGGTGCGCCAGGTTAGATTATTGTTCAGCGAACATTCAGTCTCCAACAGCCACTGTGAGCCAGGCATGCTTTCCCATCTCATTGATACTGGGCTTGACCATTTGACTTACTTTGATCATTGGCGGGCTAGCAGGTGTGACACAGTGAAAGCTTGAAATGCGCTTGCACCGTGGAGTTTCCTTCTTGTGCCTTGTCATATCTCTGTGGGGAGATGCCCCACAAAGTCTGCTGGTCCAAAGAGCATGAGAGACTCATGAAGTAGACCTGAACCCAACCTGCAGCTTGCAGCCAATGAAGCCCAGTCTGAACAATCTGACCCTCACTTGACTCACAGACGCATAGATGAATACAGTCTTAAATGAAAAAAAAAAAATGCCAGCATGGTATTCAATGACATTAACTAGCTAACACTAGAACCGAGGACTAAATAAATCTCTGCTTGCTCAATCTAGCTCTTTACTTTGGCCAACTTCTTTAACTTTTTAGGCTCTAGTTTCTTCATCTATAAAATGGTAATAAAAAGCAAACATCATGGATTTGCCTTGATAAAGAAAACAGATGATGTATATGAAACACTCGGCATATAGTAGATGCTCAATCATTTTTTTCTCAATATCCCAAAGCTTTGAGCATGCTTCTTGGTTCTCCAAGCAAGCTGAGCTTCGCAGACATGGACTCTGGCCAGCTGTTCTGGACTGCTCTGGCCTTTTCCTTGCCACCTTCACCAGCCTTCATTCTTCTCCCCCAGTATTCAGTTCAACACTTTTTCGTTTTTGCTGGAGGAATTTCAGTAAGTGTGTAGCATTAGCTGGATAGTCCGTGCCGGCGGTTGAGCTTCCAATGTGTGTTTATAATTATGCTGCATTATCTTAATTACAGTAATGTGAGGAAAGGAATGGGGGAGAAGGATTTAAAGAGAAAAGTTCAGAAAAATGTCCCATGAAAAATAACTCAGTTAAGGGAGGACAGGCCTGCAATTGTGGTTATAATTGGAAATGGTACTATTAATAAAATACTTATTCATTCTATATAATAAAAAAATGGAAGCGCTTTGCAATTACCCAATTTCAAATGAAATTAACATTCCATGGCATTTCCCGTAAATGGTTGGTTGGCACACTTGGATGGAGACAGTTAGCTTGAAGTGAATGAGGACTGTAACTGGAGAGAGGATGAGGTAGGGAGGGTCAGGCACATCCAAATGCATAAAGGTGGTGAAAGGGATTTAGACTTTGCTGAAAATGGAAAACATTGAAGGTCAGGGTAGGCATTGTATTCAAGAAGAGCAGTGAAACTTCAAGGACTGGTCCCACCTGGCAAGCTGTGGAGATATTCTGAAGCTTCTTGAACAGGTAACTCCAGCACCACAAAATGACTTGTCATTTTTTGAACTGAAGATGACTTTGAACTTCTGCATCTTTATATATGCCACCTAGGAAGACTCCCTTGTCCTTTGCTGTATGTACCACACCCAGCATCAAAGTGTTGCTTAGGTCCCTGTGCTTTGCAGGTGATCGCTAACATCAACCAGACTGGTAGACATCTCTCTGCCCTTGGCTTTCTGGATGTTGAACCCCACATCCTCTTCTGTCCTTTTGTTTTAGTGGTCAAGTCCCCGATTAATTGCAGAATTATTTTTCATGTTCAGCCTTACTCAATCCACTCTTTCATTTAACTTCGTCTTGGTATAATTCATTGCATCATTAGGCTTTTTTGAGAACTGACTCTGAAATGCCACCTGAATGACAGGGGCTTCCAGCAGGTTTCCTACTACCTTGGATCCACGTGGCTTTTTTTGTTTTTGTTCCAGTCTGTAATTGCTAGAGATGTTCATGTTTTCCCTCCGCTTCCCTTTTCTGTATTCAAATACAGTTCAGGATATAGATGCTCCGGCCATAAAAAGAGGCAAGTGGGAGGATGTGGGCTTTCTCTTGTCAATGTCTTCCTTTCTCAGGCATCATTAACTTATTACACACCAGTGGAGACTTGCCAGTTTGCCGCACCGCTGACGACTTGGCTGTTGTATCTCAGCTTTCTTTTGCCTAAGATCAGATAATGGATCAATTCTTTCTAAGCCCAGGCCCATGGACAACAGTGTTTGTGTCTGTGTGTTGGAGGGCTGAAGAAAGGGAGTTGGGAGTAGTATCTCCCTAATCTCAAACATGTAAGAGCAAGGCGAATTTCTTTGGATTTCTACTAAGAAGAAGATAATTCAAATTAAGACTTTCTTAATTCCTCTGTAATTATTGAAAGGCAACTAGAATAAAAATTAGAGCCTCCCTGGTCCTCCCTATCTGTAGTACTTGAATCTCTGTTATTTTTGGAATGTGACACCTCCATCTGGTTACTTCCAGTTTCAGAGGACTTACCACCTCCACAAGCCCTTCTTTCCCTATTTAGGAAGCTCTGTCACAGAGTGGGCTCATAAAATAGTAATATTACTATTGTGATTGTTACCAATATTATTAATTTTAAGATCATGGATCTTGGTTCTAGACAGCCCTCCCACTCAGCCCCTAGGTTACTTTAGTGATTCTCAACTAGGGTTGATTGTTTTTCCTCTCAAAAGGTATTGGGCAATATCTGAGGACACTTTTAGTCATCACAACTCAATTAGGGCACTACTAGCGACTAATTGGCTAGGGATGGTGCTAAACTCTCTACAATACATAGGACAGTCTCCGCAACAAATAATTGTTCAGTCCCAAGTGTCAATAATGCTAAAATTGCCTTAGTCAAGAACCTTAACTGTCTCAGAATCTATTTTCTCATACGTAAAAGAGAAATATAAATAAAGTTTGCTTTACAGCATCATTGAGAGTTACATGAAATTATATTTACCAAGCACTTTATTTTTCTAATTTTAAAAAATTTCAATTACAGTTTACATACAATATTATATTAGTTTCAGGTGTACAACATAGTGATTAGACATTTATATAACTTATGAAGTGATCACTTCAATACGTCTGGTACTCATCTGACACCGTACATAGTTATTACAATATTATTGACTGTATTCTCCATGCTGTACTTTACATCCTTGTCACTGTTTTTATAACTGGCAATTTGTACATCTTAATCTCTTCCCTTTTTTCACTCACTTTAGCAGGTGCCTGGCCCAGTTTTAAGCACTCAAAAAATTAGCTCTTGTAATTATCACGAGTATAGTACATGAACGACAGTACATGGGACACAGCTACAGTAATATGAATGTTAAACACTGGTATTAAATGTTGTGCCACTATCACAACTGTTCAAATGATTGAAGGCGGCTCATATTTACCCCCTAACAGTGTTTTATTTGTTCCTTATGATACCATTACAAGCCTTTATATCAATCTAGCTTCTCATATCTGGACCTGCTCTACTTTACTAATAATATTCTTAATGTTACACTCAGTTCTTAACACGGTCTGAGCAATGCACTATGGAGATGTCCTCTTCTTGGTTCTAAGACTATGCTTTTATTAATGTAGCCTAAGACTGTATGTTACTTCCTCATTGTTAACTCACCCTGAGATCTCTGATGCCCAAGTTATTGAATGGGAATTGCATAGTAAGGAGAGGAGGGAAGAACACCCAGCAGAATGTGTGTTTATTACCTTATTGGAGAAGACTACCCCTAAATGTACTTGGGCACCCATGTCTAATCCAGGCATGAAGGCTCCATATTTGGAGGTATAAATTAGGAGGTGACTGGTAAAAAATAAAGGGTGAGGAAGGGGAGGGAGAGAGAGAGCGCGAGAGTGAGCACATGCTGTTTATAATCGTGGAACACCCCTATCCGAACGGTGGCTGGAGTGGGAGCCTGCCTCCCCCCAGGCCTGTCAAAATCTCCAGTTGCTACCAGTTGAGCTTGGTTGGAGGTTCTGTCACAGCCTCTCTGTCTTTTCCTTTTATCACATCTCACTACCTCACTGTGCACATCTAGCCATATGAGAGTAATCCTCAAGCCCCACCCGCCCATGCATGCAGGCTTCCTATACAAATGTCTCCCTGGGATGGATCTCTATTATTTCACCAAAAACATCAGAGGAAGAATTTGGCCTGCTCCACTGAAGACATGATTACCTGTCCTCTCTACTGCCTTAGCTGAGTTTTTTGGCTGCTCCCTGGAAAAAGGATAGAGACAAAAGAAAAGGTATCTATAGCTTAGCTGAGCCAGTTTTAACCAGGACTAAATAAGAAAGGAAGAAGGTAATTCAGGACTATCTAGTGAGGGAATAAAGCTAATTCCTGAGATGCCTATGTGACCCGATATCCACAAGGCACCCACCCATGCATGCTTGGGATGGCCCCCCATCCCACAGGTTGATTGGCCCCTTTTCTGTTCCTTCTACATCTTTCTTTGACTCTGTCTTCTATTTGTATCATTTCACCCATGGCTAAGATCATAGGTGTCAGACTAGCTTGGACTCCAGGTCAAGCTGGGTCCCCATAGGGAGGATACTAATATCACCCACTTTCCAGGCTTGTGGTGAGTGGCATATGAGGTCATGGTGCCCAGCATGGAGTAAACACTCAGCAAGTCAACTAATATGACTTAAAATTATCACAGGTGTGCTTATTTACATCTTTCTTGTAGATGACCTCATCTGCATTAGTAAAGGAAGAGAGGCAGTGCCTTTGTACTCAAGGGTGAGCAGATGCTAACAGGAAGATCCAGGATTTGAACCTCAGCCCTCAGGATAAAATAATTTTTACGGTGTTGTTTTGTCTCATCACTTTGTATGTACACTGTCTATTTGATTAAAGGATGTGAAGAGCAGCATTTAGAACCTCACTGTGAACATCTAGCAAAATGTGAATATTCCTCAAGCCCCACCCACCCATGCATGCATGCAGGTCTTTACTAGTAATAATGAAGTGGCAATGTTGCAAACTTTATAGTGACCTGGCTTATCAAATGTTTTAACATGCATCTCGTAGACATTTTTATTTACCATGGTTCTGAGAAGCTTGTTGAGGTGTCCCAAGTCACACAGCAGCTAGGCTAGAACTGAAGATCTGGTCTTCTTCCTCCAGATCTGCTGAGTTTCTGTTCAGGATTTTCTGCTTTCCCTCCCCTGATGTTGGTCTCTAGCTTTCTGCTTTTATTTCTGTGTGCTGGTGGCATGTAATCACAAATAATAAAGCAAGCCTGCTCTAGCTGTCTTGTAGAAATGGGAAATTGAAATTATAAGTCATTAAAGGGGAAAATCCCGAGCCTTATAGTAACACCAACTCAGTCTCTATCCATTATTGTTTATATATTTAGCCAGTCTATTTTTAAGAGTTTAATATTGAGAAATAGGACATACTTATAATGCAGCTGCATTAATTTCACTCCAAAATCTCTGCCATTTTGTTGACTTACATGGGTTTAAATTTATAACCACCCTTTTGCACTGGAAAGACTTGTCCTTAATTTAAAGGGCAATGGGTGAAAAATCTGCCTGTTGAAGTAGTGAGAATTGTACATGCTTTATAGTCTACTCTCCGGTCAGCCCACTCCCTCACCACAACATGGATCAGTCACGTACCTCTTCCACTGTGCATATTTTCCATATTCCTCATTCAGTGCCCCATTATAAAGACTATAAAACATGTGTTCATCCATTCAGCAGAGCTTGAACCCTGAAAGCTCTCAATAGATGTGTCAACAGGCTTTATGCCACTGAAGAGGCACGTCGGTTTTAGATGGTTGTCATTTTTGTGATCATTCTCCTAATTATCATTAGTATGGTCTAAAGGGAAGCTGGCTGAGAGGGGTCCTTTCATCCACTCCAGAGTCATTCCATTAAACCATGTTTATTGGTCCCACTCCAAAATAAGCCATGAAGTAGTATTTGAAGGTATTTGTCCAGCTCTGCTATTTATAGGCTATATGACCCTTGAAAAATTAATTAACCTTGGTGTACATCACTTTCCATTTGGAGGCTGAATGTAATGAAATGTATCTTAGAAGGTTGTGTATCAGTCACTTCTTGTCACAAGAATGCTATATAACAAGTAATTACAAAATCTCAGTGGCATCACTAATAAACATCGATATGTCATGTATCTGAAGATCGGATGGAGTGTTGTGTTCAGCTCAGATGGGTTGGCTAACCTGCTGAAGGTTAGCTGGGGTCAGTGGCCTGGGCTGTAGGGGTCAGGTGACTCCGTTCCATGTTGTAGAGCTGTGAATCTCCCATCATCTTCCTTGAACCAGCAGGCTAGCTGGCACAGGTCCTCCTCATGTTGGTGGCAGGTGTACATGTGTGATGCCTCTTGAAGCCCAGGCTCATAACTGGTACATACTGATTTCTGCCACATACCATTGGCCAAAATAAGTCACAAAGCCAAGGACAAGTCAAAGGTCAATGAGTACACTCCATCCCTACTGAGGCTATATCAAGGCTATGGGTGCAGGGAAGGGTAAAGAAATGAGGCTACTAGCTCCATAGGCTGCAGTCAGTTATGAGAATGACATTAAATGATATTAAGTGATGGCTGTAGTTACCTTAAAATAATACCTGTCACATTATAAAGATTCCATAAATGGTAAATGTTATTATTACAGTTGTGATTGTGACAAATGAGATAATCTTGGTAAATTGAAATGTTATGTTTAAGTGAATCTTGCTATAAGATAAACCAGAACCCTGGCCAGGTAGCTTAGTTGGTTAGAGCATCATCCTGTTGAGGGTTCAATCCCCAGTCAGGGCACAAACAAGAATCAACCAATGAATACATAAGTAAGTGGAATAACAAAACAGTGTTTCTCTCTCTCTCTCTCTCCCTCAAATCAATAAATAAAAAATTAAAAATAAAATAAATATTTTAAAGAATATATACACCAGAGAAGTTCAAGGTAACTCTCTGGGGGAGGAAGTGAAATCAAGAGGATGCTAAATTTCTGGGGAGGAAGAGAGTAGGGGTAAGAGCATGGGACTCTCTTGTCTCTACCAACCAGGTGCCAGAAAAACAACTTCCTCTCTGGCTCATATTGATGGAGCTAGACCTTTGTCAGCGACAGATATATATCTTCCCCAGTGTTTGCCAAAGTAAAGCTAAAATTTGTGAGTGACCTGGTGATTGGTCTCTGAGAGGTCAAAGCACACACTTAATGAGCATTAACATGACAAGCAATGAAAGTAAACAGAGGCCCATGGGCAGCACTGTATCTTCAGGATTCATGTTGCAACTGTACATATCCAGGTCCCAGGTTATGGCTAGATCCAAGGTATAACTATGATGAGCATTAGCTGAAGTATAGTGGGAATGGAGTCTCTGAAAGTTACGGGGGCCAGGGATGCTAATGAAATTAATGCATGGGAGGACAGCAGAGAATTAGAGTCCAGTCTTGATTCAAAGGCCATGAGTTACCAGTAGGGAAATGGAGAGCTTAGTGTGTGTTAAGCCTCGACTTGGTACAAGGCCCCCTCTACAAGCTTATCTCAAGCTCATCATTTAAGCTGGATAACAATAATGATAATAAAGGCTCTACTTTATTGAGTGTTTAATCCATTTGGGGTACTGTGCTAAACACTTGGCATATATTATTGCATTGAATTAAATGAAAAAAAAATCCCACAAAAACTCACGATACTTTAGGGAGATTTATGCTTGGCTGTTTACAGATGAGGAACTGGAGCTTAGAGACGTTAAGGAACCATATCCAATATCCAATGTCACATAATGTATATAAGTGGTAGAATGGGGGTTTAAGCCCATTTGTCATACACCTCATGTATCTGAGATACCAGTAATAGGTACAGGAAAGGATGGTGAGGCGGGAGAGCAGGACTCTCAAAATAGTTGGGTTTGAGCGAGGATCTGGGAGAGTCAGCCCTTCTCCCTAGCTTGAATAAAATTGTGTATCCCTTGAAGCTGTGGAAGAACCAAACTCTGTGGGATTTTCTCTTCAGTCCTTGCTGATGCTACTCTTTATATCATCCTCTTTACCTGGCATAGTGTTCTTTAAGGCTCAGCAGTGTTGGCATTTCCTCTGGGAAATTTCCAAAGCCTTTTTTGCTGACAGAAGTAATCAGAGGGCACATTTTCAGTGTTCTTGTCACATGTCTTTTTTTATCTGGACATTTAGCACAATCTATTTTCATTGTCTTGTTTCTTTCACTAAACAGTGTCACAGTTTAAAGAAGGGACCATGTTCAGATCATCACTCTGTCTGTCCCCAGAGCCCACCTCTGAAACAGTGCTCAGTAGTGGTGTTGGATGAAGAATTCCCAGTGTGTAGTATTGGTGCCCTCCAGTGCCAGGGCGTGCGGAGCCACACACATTGGTCTCCCTGTGCCTTTATAGAAGGGGTGGATCTAG